>JADRCD010204804.1:15749-64803 GCA_019843815.1 Montemys delectorum | reverse complement strand
TAGATAGATAGATAGATAGATAGATAGATAGATAGATAGATAGATAGGTGGGTGGATAGATGGATAGATAGATAGATAGATAGATAGATAGATAGATAGATAGATGGGTAGATAGATGGGTAGATAGATGGATAGATGATAGATAGATAGATAGATAGATAGATAGATAGATAGATAGATCTTTTAAAAAGTGAATTTGGGGGCAGGTGCTGAAGAAATAGCTCAGGAGTTAAGAGCTCTGGCTTCCAAAGAACCCAGGTTCAATTCTCAGCATCTACATGGCAGCTCATAACTGTCTATAACTCCAGTTCCAGGACATCTGACAACCTCACACAAACATACATGCAGGCAAACCACTAATGCACATAAAATAAAACTAAATAAATAATTTAACAAGTATAGAAAAAAAGGAATTTTGATAAACTCTTATTGTCATCAGTTAGTGATAATCATGTAATATTTGCACAATGGTAGACTGATACAAATAATTATATCTCTATGCTATCAATATTCAAAACTATACATATTTTACCCAAAAATTTTATATTTATATTTTTTAAATAATTATTTATTTATTTTCTGTATGTGAGTACACCATAGCTGTCTTCAGACACACCAGAAGAGGGCATCTGATCCCATTATAGATGGTTGTGAGCCACCATGTAGTTGCTGGGAATTGGATTCAGGACTTCTGGAAGAGCAGTCAGTACTCTAAACCACTGAGCCATCTCTCCAGTCCTATTTATATTTTCAAAAGAAAGACAAATACTTACTGTTAAGATTGTAGTGTTTTGGAATTTATTTTCTGGTGATAAATTAACAGTGCCCGAAGAGTAACGAACATTTTCATCAGGATAACTTTTTACAGAGATGATTGTGTCAAATGCCTCAGTATGGCCGTGGGCTTGGACTGTAACATTTTCAGGAGCTCCAACTCGGAAGACAACTGGGGTTGAAATGATGTATCTGCTGAAACAGGAAAAGGCTCAGTAGCTTTGGTGACTGTGGGGGTTTGAATAAGTGTGACCCACAGGGAGTGGCACTATTAGAAGGTATGGCCTTGTTGGAGGAAGTGGGTCACTGTTGGGGTGGGCAAGTGAGCTTCTTTCTAGCTGCCTGAGGATACCAGTCTTCTCCTGCCTTTGGGACAAGATGTAGAGCTCTCAGCTCTTTCTCCAGCACCGTGTCTGCCTAGATGCTATCATGTTTCCTGCCATGATGATAATGGACTGAACCTCTGAACATGTAAGCCAGCCCCAATTAAGTGTTGTCCTTATAAGAGTTGCCTTGGTCATGGTGTCTGTTCACAGAAATAAAACCCTTACTAAGACACATTCTTGTACCCCTGATTCATGGTCATCTTACTGTAGATATGTTTTCTAATAGTCATGATTAGAAAACTACACTCATTTTGCGATCTATGACAAATTCAACATAGTTTCTGAGAAGGAATAACTTGAAATTAAGTCTTGAAAAAAAAACAGCAGGGAAATTGGTTTACAGTTAAGAAGTTAGTAATAGTGAGTCACTGGCCTACTCTACCTGAAGAGGACTAAATAAGGCCATAAAGCATAATATTTCATATGCTGATGTAAAAATAAAAACACACAAAAATAAGGTTGACTAGAACATGTAAGTGGTGTCACTGTTCTCCAATGAAAAAAAATATCAAATGGGCACTGGTTATTGGCGCACGCCTTTAATCCCAGCACTTGGGAGGCAGAGGCAGGCAGATTTCCGAATTCGAGGCCAGCCTGGTCTACAGAGTGAGTTCCACAACAGCCAGAGCTATACAGAGAAACCCTGTCTTGAAAAACAAACAACAACACCCCCCCAAAAAAAAAACTCTAAAAAACCAAAACCAAAAAAAAAAAAACAACAAAAAACAAAAAACAAAAACTCAACAACAACAACAAAAACCAACAAAAAAAAGAACTCTGTCTTCTGATAGCTGAGCGAGGTTACATCCCTGGCCTGTTTTGTCCCCTTTTTCTGTGGTGAGCTAAATAAGAGCCTGTCTATAAAACATTAGCATGCCACTAATCAAGAAAGAATGACACTCACTAAAGTAGTAGAAAGAAAGAGATCTTAGAAATGAGTTATATCAGTGGGTAAAGGTAAATCTACACTACAGATGAGCCAGAGGACTACTACAAGCTAAAGGACAGACTCCTGAGTGTGAGCTCATCTGCAGCAGCTGGCTCAGCAGGCAAGTTGATGTGAGTCTTTTAGTGTCTCAAGCTCTGAGAGGAATTTATAGAACTCTTGCACTCCCTACAGAAAGTCTGAGATGTCCCAGGCATGACTAGACTATTATTCCTATGCTACATGTAGGCAAAAGTGATTTGATCAAGGCCAAATAGTTTATAAGTAAATGAGGCAGGATTTTACTCCAGTGTCTATGCTTATAATTAGGGTCAAGGTTACAAGTCTACATAGACACCTCAGTTTTGTTTTGCATGGAGTTTATAAAACAAAACAAAGCAAAACAAAAAACCCAACTAATTGAAGACAAGTTTTGTTGTTTTCCTGAATGAGTTTCTCTGCCTAGAAGATCAGACTTGCCTTGAATGCCAGAGATCCTCTAGCCTCTGCCTCCAGAGTGCTGGGATCAAAGGCATGTGCCGCCACACCCAGCCATGCCTGGTTTTGAAATACAAAATTTAAATTGTATGGTTTTCTTAGTTATCTTATTAAGTGGGAACTTATAAAAACAACAACAATAATAAATCCCAACAGCATCTAATCTGAATAGTAAAAACTGGAGAGAGGCTGCACAGAGGAGAATTACGTAGTAACTCCAGAGGACTCAGACACTGAGACATAGGGGTGCACCCATCATCCAATCTGAGAATTATTGCAGGCAACTGCCAATATCATAATATTTTTAAGTTATATTGTTATACTTTGATTTATAAATTAAATGATACAAGCTCAAGGAAAGCCCTTCTTCCTGCCACACCCTCACTGTAGGCCATAGAGTAAGTGCTCAACGGACAGTTATTGAACCAAACAATTTATCCATGAAGTGATTGATTCCCACATTGTTCATTGTTCATGATATGCTTTGTCACTGTTTCCGAAAATAAGGAGCTGCCTTCCAGTAAGGGCCAACTCGACACTGTAGAAAAATATCTTCAACAAAATTATAGAAGAAAACTTCCCAAACCTAAAGAAAGAGATGCCCATGAACATACAAGAAGCATACAGAACTCCAAATAGACTGGACCAGAAAAGAAATTCCTCCCATCACCTAATAATAAAAGCACCAAATGCACTAAACAAAGAAAGAATTTTAAAAGCAGTAAGGGAAAAAAAAGCAAGTAACATATAAAGGTAGGCCTATCAGAATTACGCCAGACTTCTCACCAGAGACTATGAAAACTAGAAGATCCTGGGCAGATGTCATACAAACCCTACAAGAACACAAATGCCAGCCAAGGCTACTATACTCAGCAAGACTCTCAATTACCATAGATGGAGAAAACAAAATATTTCATGACAAAACAAAATTTACACAATATCTTTACACAAATACAGCCCTACAAAGGATAGTAGATAGAAAACATCAACATAAGGAGCAAAACTATACCCTAGAAGAAGCAAGAAAGTAATTTTTCAACAAATCCACACAAATCTAATTCCACCTCTTACAACAAAAACAACAGGAAGTGACAATTACCTTTTCTTAATGTCTTAATATAAAAATTAATATTACTAACATATCCTAATTGATTGAAATCCCAGCACTTGGGAGGCAGAGGCAGGCAGATTTCTGAGTCGAGGCCAGCCTGGTCTACAGAGTGAGTTCCAGGACAGCCAGGGCTACACGGAGAAACCCTGTCTCGAAAACAAAAAATAAAAAAACAAAAAACAAAACAAAAAAAAATTTTGTTCATTGTCATCCAATGGTCTCTCTAATTTGGTAATTGGAGAAATATGTCCAATACTGTACAATCTATATACACTTTCAGCTTGTTTATGACAGTGTCTTGCTGTGTACAACATAAGGGTCTTGAAATCTTGCTTCTCCTATCTCAGCCTCTCTATTAGTAGTATTGTTTATTTCATGTTTTTACCCTATACTGTGGTTTTCAGAACAGCTTATATATTTCAAAAGTATTTATATACCCAAGGAAGACATAGACAATTAACTTGGGAGATGGCTTGTAGGAAAGAGAACAACAAAGAGTGAGACTGAATGCTTTTCTTGACATTTGTAGCTTTTGTATCAAGTTTGAAGAAGAGGACTTTATAAGTTACTCTTTCTCTGAGATGAATGCTTTTCCATAGTGATCTTTTATTTTGAAATATACAGTTAATATGTTTGGAGTTATTTAAAATTTTTATTGAGAAAAACGTATGTATTTTCAGTATTGCTGTAGACAAGCACCTACATAAGACTTAAATTGATTGTTGTTTTATATCAAACAACTTTTTTAATACTCATTTTATTGTTATAATATTTTATAAATTTTAAGGAATATGATAAAAAAAGATACTGTAGATATTGAAGGGGATCTCTGGGAGGAGTTGGGGTACAAAAGGGAAACAAGAATGTGATTTAATTCTATTTACTTAAAATATGTTTTTAAATGTTAACAAATTTAGATAAATTGAAATCATGTAACTTTTCTCATCATAATGCAATAAAAGTTAAAAAAAACACAAAGAAAATACGAACCAAACATAAATGAACAAAACAAAAACAACAAAGTATATGTGTGTGTGTGTGTGTGTGTGTGTGTGTGTGTGTGTGTGTGTGTGTGGGCATGTAGTCTTTGGTTAAATTTTTGTTGACTAGTATTGTGAGTAATCTCTCTGTCCTTACAGGCAGCGGTGGTCCAACAGCTGCTGTGGATTAGCCACTCACCGACTCTAACTAGGCAGGACTTTCTCATTCAGATGAGTGCACACTGGATATCTCAGAGGAGCCAAAATGGTCAGATTTACACAGTCTAAAGAATGTCAGTCACCACAGCTCGCACACACCATACAACAAAGATGCTTTGCTTCACTTACATTTGTTCCTGTCCCCAGCTTTGCGCAAGGAAGATCAAAACCAGAAGTGTTCTCCAAAAGCCCATAGCTTGAGACGGAGGTACCAAAACCATATATGTCACCTCTTTGAAGTTACTTTCCGTTTAAGTAAAGTGAACATGAAATTTGGGGATCAACTAGGTTGTGTTAATTATTAACACAAGCAAAAGGGGTCACTACATAAGACAACTGGAATCAGAACAGAAAAAAACCATTTCAAGCCCAGGAACACAGGCAGAAGGTATTGTGTAGGAATTTGCACCAGGACACTTACTTTAATTAATGCAAACTAAGGACTCAGCCACAGGAGCCTGGCCCTGTAAAGATAGGCTCAGTGCTAGAAGGAAGGAGCCTCTCATTGCCTTTGGCTTTCTCTTTGGGTTATTTGCTCTGATGCTCTGGCACTGTTCAGCACATTAGTCACAAACACATGAAACAATTTAATGGAGGAGAGAAGTATTTTACTCATGGTGTCTGGAGTCTCAGCCCATGGCCACCTGTCCTCATTGCTTCTGGCCCAGGCATAGTGAGCCACACAGGAACAATGGGTAGCATGCTTTGGAGCACCCTCACCTCATCACTGACAGGAGAGCTGATGACCTTTCAAAGGCATAATGTCTCTAGTCATCTACTTCTATAAGTGAATACATCTCTTACGACCTCCTAATAAGGCCATCAAACTATGACCCATAGTGGAAACCCATTGATAGGTCAGAGCATTCACAATCCAGTTGCTCCTATGAAGGAGCTGGTCTTTGCTACTTTATAGATTCTTCTTCTTCCCACCCTTTATTTTTTTCCCCATCTCTGGTGTCACCCACTAACACTGCATAGGAGAGATACAAGGAGAGAGGGGAGAGAGCAATTAGAAAAAGCACTGAATCTAATTTCTTTCCTTTTGTTTCTTCTTTGACCATGTCTACTAACAAACGGCAACCAACCTATCCCTAAGTGTCCTCACATTTATGAACCCTCTGAAAAGTTCCCAGAATTCCGAATGTCACACAGAAACTATCTGTGGCTGGCAAAACATCTGTATCTGTCTCTGCTAGAGCATATAGTCAGCTGCTGTGGGCAGTTCAAGCAGCCCCATATCCTACATCTGGTATTAAAACAAAAACACATTCTTATATGTCTACGTTTTCATAGAAACCAAAATTCCAAAACTGTCACTACACCCATCAACTGGCAAAGAAGCCTTTAACATGTAAGTGTTCGGGGATGCTGCAGGGGATCAAACCTTATGTCTTAGTTAGGGCTTTACTGCTGTGAATAGACACCATGATCAAGGCACCTCTTATAAAGGCAAACATTTAATTGAGACTGGCTTACAGGTTCTGGGGTTCAGTCTATTATCATCATGGCAGGAACATGGTGGCATCCATAGCAGGCTGGAGGAGCCAAAAGGTCTACAGCTTGGTCCAAAGGAATACAGGAGAAGACTGATTTCCAGGCAACTAGGAGGAGGGTCTCAAAGCTCACCCCCCAGAGTGACACACTTCCTCTAACAAGGCCACACCTCTTCTAATAAGGCTACTTGTCCTAATAGTGCCACTTCCCATAAGCCAAGCATATTCAAGCTACCACACCTTAAAAATATCTGATGGGATCTACTTGCTGCTCATATTGACAGAAACCTACGTACATTTGTTTTCATGCTGACAGGATTTGAGGATGGGTCTGAATTAGACAAGGCTGACAAGGGCATCCCTCTTAGAGAACACTGAGTGATGGCATCCTTGGTCCTGGAAACAATCTACAAACAACCGACATCTTTCATGGAGGGACAAGGAATGCTTCGTCAGCCTGCCAGCCCAGAGAAGGGCAATGGGTTGACCATGTCACCTTGAGGATGCTGGCATTACTAAGTAACCCAAAAGTTTAGTCTTTAGCAGGGAAGGCACACACTCTGGGACCCACACACTGGGAATCAGCAGTTCATTCAGACACAATGTATGTCTTTAGAAAATGTAGACATTTCAGTGGATTTTCACAGCTTCCATGTAAGAACTGAAGAGGAGGATTCTAGTAGCAACTGACTCCAGTTATTGATATGTAAGTAAAACCACAGGCAAATGTATTGGGAAAGAGATGTATATGTAAATAAGATTTTTACCTTTAAGATTTTTAATTAAATCTACTTTCATAACGTTTTAGATTCAGGAGAAAGTGTTTTAGTTATATATTTCTTTATTATTATTCTTTCTATCTCCCTATATATTGGGTATTTGCAAGGAGACAAATGTCTCTAAACATATTTGTATAAACTGCCATTGTGAGGCTGTGTCAACACTATTTAATTTGCATTCCTAAGTTATTCCTTAAGAATTTATAGCCGGGCAGTGGTGGTGCACGCCTTTAATCCCAGCACTTGGGAGGCAGAGACAGGCAGATTTCTGAGTTCGAGGCCAGCCTGGTCTACAGAGTGAGTTCCAGGACAGCCAGGGCTGTGTTTCAATCATTTTCATACCACATTCCTCCCTTCCAGCCCCTCTCAGACAGGTTCTCTATTCTCTATTGCATGTCCTAATTATATATATGCTACATATATTACATATACATTAATATACACATATATCATACTGAGTCTAATTTGTACTGTCCATGTATGCATGGGTGTGGGACTATCCACTGAAGCCTGATCAACCTATCTGGGGTCACACAAGTTAAAAAGCTGAAGATTCTTCCCTGGCAGCCACCAACTGTCAAGGCAGCTCAACTACAGCTTAATAACACGTTTATACTTGTTAGAGGGATAAAGGAGGACTGAGCAGAATCTGATGTACATATTTCTCGAAGGCGTACCTTACATGTGTCCCTGAAGTGATGTAAACCGACCAATTTTGTCTTGACCTCCCAACGCATTATCTCAGAAGGACATCTATAAAATGGTTCAGCTGGGTTGTGAAAGATGAATCTAATTTAAACTGAGAGCTTTTGCCATCATTTGGGCAAAAGTTAAACCACATAAGCAAAAAACACATTAGGTCCTTCAAAGGTGTCTGTGATGTGCTTGTCTTAAGCTGTTAGCCAGAGAAGGATAATTTACGCTGTTTGTTTTGTGTTCCTATTTGTACATGGACTCACATTATCACCATGAGTGAAGCAAACACAGTAGCAAGCACTGGGAGCCAAAACAACTCCTCAGGTCAAATTTCACACTGTTCCCAGAGCTTGTGTAACTTCGCACACAAACCTTTAGCATTAAATATTGCAACTTTCAAAGTTCTTTCTTTCAACTTGTGACAAATAGAAGAAAAATATCTCAGGTAAAATTAATGTTTCTGGACAGCAGAACTCCTGCAGGGGTGGGCTTTTGCTATGGACAGCTGTCCTGGACACAGCGGCTGCTAGGCAAACCTGGCCTCCGCACACTAGATGTCAGTAGAACCTTAGGAGCAATAAAATCACCTATACTGTCAAGGGTTTCTGAGGGGGAAGGGAGGCCCCTTGTTGGAAATCTATGAGTTGGTGTGCATAGCTTAGAATTTATGGAGAATGAAGCCTGTGTCCCTATTAAATATACAGAATCCAGCAGGCTCTTCATGGGAGCTGTTTGAAGTTTCTATTGAAAATCGTCACTATCACATACAGCCTTTACCTGTACATCAGTGGTTCTCAACCTGAGGGCCGTGACCTCTTTGGAGGTTGAAGGTCACAGGGGTCTCCTAAGACCATCAGAAAATAGATATTTACATTACAATTCATAACAGATGTGAAATTAGAGTTATGAAGTAGCAATGAAAATAATTTTATGGTTGGGAGTCACTACAACATGAGGAACTGCAATAAAGGATTGCAGCACTGGGAAGGCTGGGAGCCACTGTTGTACATGGAGAAGTCATCACTTCAAATACTATTTCTCTACAGATGGCAACCAAATCCACATCTCCATTAAAGGCCTCACTTTCCAAGGTTGGAGTAGATATTCTCTGTCTGCATTCATAGAGCAGTCGTATCCAACTGGATGCATTTGACCAGGATACATGAATACTAACAAACCTTCACTTGATTTCCTGAGCCTTTCTCTTAAACATCACAAGTGTAACTGCTTTACACAAAGTCACCACGTGTATATCTAATTAGCATGTGAAATTTAGTGAGCTCAAAACTGGTATTTCAAAGACCTTCCCTACTGTATTGCTGACTGGGGAAGATCAGCAACATTGAAGACAATGACATGCAATAGCAAATATTCATCTAAACCCTAATGTGTATATATATGTATACATACATACACATTATACATACATATATATACACATACATACTATGTATACATATATGTGTATAAACACACTCTGTGTATGTGTGTGTGTGTGTGTGTGTGTGTGTGTGTATGTGTGAATGTATGTGAGTTACATGCATGCTGGAAGCCTCAGAGGTCAGATGAATCCTCTGGAACTAGAGTTTCAGGCAGTTGTGGGCTGCCATGTGGCACTGAGAAATGAACCTGGGCCTCTACAAGATCAGTAAGTATTCTTAACAGCTGACTCATCTTTCCAGCGCCCCAAATTTGATTTTTAATGTGAAAATAACACATCCATCTCATTAGTGTGCAGACATATTGGATTCCTGGGTGAGGGGCTCCTCTCCTCTTCTTATGTCCCTCAAAGTTTCCATACTTTTTTTCCTGACTCAGAGTTAAGGTTGAAAAACTCAAGTAAGTGTGATATAAAAATGACAAATTCTCTCCTCAAGTTATTTCTGTCAGACATTCTGTTGAGGAGATGATGAAAGTAACTAGTACAGAAACCAAACCTTTTTAAGCTACCATGGAAAATATAGTGGTTTGGATGAAAACTGCCCTATGGGCTCACAAGTTTGAATACTTGGCCCCCAGTTGGTGGAGCTATTTCGGAAGGCTTAGGAAGTGTGGCCTTGTGGTAGGTGTGTCACAAGGGGTGTGCTTTGAAGTTTCTAAAGCTCACAGCATTTCCAGTTAGCTCTAGCTTTCTGCCTCACAGCTGTATCTCAAGATGTGACCTCATTGCCACACTGCCTGCCTGCTTCCTGCCACGCTCCTGGCCTGGATGATCATGGACATAGCCTCAGAAACTGCCCTCAATAAACTTTTTTTTTTTTTTTTTTTTTTGAGACAGGGTTTCTCTGTATAGCCCTAGCTGGGAACTCACTCTGTAGACCAGGCTGGCCTCGAACTCAGAAATCCGCCTGCCTCTGCCTCCCAAGTACTGAGATTAAAGGCGTGCACTACCACTGCCAGGCCCCTCAATAAACTCTTACTTCTACAAGCTGCCTTGGTCATGGTATCTTATCCCAGCAAGGGAAAAGGAACTACAACAGAAGCCAAGAGCAGAGAACATTTCAAGAAGAAAAAAAAGTAGAGAATAATGTCCAAAATTGTTGAACTAACTTATGGGTATGGTAGTTGTTTTAGATTTGCCCTTAGATTTTTGCTCTACTCTAGGATGGTCCCTCTTTAAGTAGCAAAAGGTCCCCTAGCTCTCTGTTTCCAATTTGGTTAAGCTGATCAGAGATCAGAAGATAGATGGAGAGGAGGTCAGGATGTGTTCCCCTTCCCCATGGCTCACTGTAAAGTCTTTCTCTCTTTGCTACAAGTCACGGATAATCTATAGAGTGATATTTTGAGGCCAAGTAGATGTGATTTCATCAACAATATTTCTTTTTCCTTTTTTTTTAAATTTAAAGCAAGCTTTATTAGATACTAAATACTACCAAAAGATTGGCCTCGAGCTACATGACTCAGGAAGAAAGCCATTCATGTAGGTTATCAAGGGAGAATTCCAAACATTTGTGGTAAATAATTTCAACAAGAAAGTATGCACATACTTCTTGCTCTAAAGTAGACATCATATCAACTACAGGACTGCTGGATTTCGCTTTCATTAACAGAAATGTCTTGGGAATTCATTTGCAAATACCAAAGAATCCATAGCACATCTTTTGACTCAAGTCAAACACTAAGTCCAACAGATCACAGCTGGAGATCTATAAAAAAGAAATGATATAAATGTTGTAATATTAAATGTTGTGTATGTCATACATAAGTGTTACAACATTCACCCTCCTGTGCGATCATTCCAAAAGAGTGAACATCTACCCAGCAGTCTATGTAAGAGTAGTGAAAAGCAGCCTTTGTTTTATTATTTTAGGTTTTCGCTACAGGGTTTCTCTGTATATCCCTAGCAGTCCTGGAGACCAGGCTAGGCTCGAACTCCGATCCACCCGCCTCTGCCTCCCCAGCGCTGAGATTTAAAGGCAAGTGCCACCACTTCCTGGCAAAAGAAATCATCATTCTCACAGATTTGTTTAAAGTCCTTTGCAACCCAAAATCCTTAACTCCAGCCCCCAAGGGATCCGACGCCTTCCCTTGGCAGCCACAGAAGCAGCTCTACGTGGTGCCCACACAGACACAGACTCACAAGTAAGGGGCAGCCTCGAACATGGAGCCCTTGAGTCCTGTCCCGGCCCGAGCATGCAAAGGGCGCGCACAACCTAGAGCATCCTAGCCTGGTGTGGGCAGCTGGCCCGAAGGGGTTCGTTTGGATTGATCATCACTGTGAGATCAAGACCGGGAAAGTGCACGCACAGCTGGCCGTGGGCGGTACGCCAAGCGCGTAGTCATCAACAATATTTCATGAACTTTTTTTTTTTTTTTTTTTTTAAATTTACTCACTGCCTGCAGTTGCTTTGAGGGCTGATATAATTTTGTGGGCCAGCCTGTTCAGCAACTTAATTCTTCAGCATCGGCCTCTTGAATCGGATTCCAGGGGTGGGTCCACCACAGCCAAACTCATCCACAGCTTTTACCATTTGCTGGAGATCTTTCTTGAAATCAAAAATACTATACTGAGAGCTGTACAAAATGATGTATTCCTAATCTGGTCATTTTCTCTATATTAACTGGCTAGTATTCTTCTGAAAATAGAAGCAGTGGGGGCACTTTCTTTATATAGCAATCCACATTGTCAATTTATAAGGCCTTTAAAATTAGACACAAACTTACAGGTACGTGAAGCTGGAAGTAAGCAAGTAGCACTTGCCTTTTGTCTGCTCTGGTCTTCAACGTTTGGGGGCAATGCTTTTTCACTCACATGAGAGAATCACTTTGACCTTAGAAAAGTGAATAGTGAATCTGGCTTTCAGGGGTACAGTTCAGAGACAGAGGTGTTCCAGAAGTGCAGGACTGATTTGAGCTGGATCTGAGCATTTAAGTCTGGCCCTGGCCTTCTTTAGAGTAGAGGCAGACTACAAATGTCACAAACTTCAGCACAGCAAAAAGCCTAGGGATAAGGCAGGTGGAGGTGGGGGCTTTTGTGTGTGTGTGTGTTTGTTTGTTTGTTTTTTTAATGACACGCTGGACATCAAAGGTCTTCACATTCTAGAGCTAAATGCATTCCTGGGTTCACACTGTCTCAAAAGGGAAGCCTGTAATTCTACTACCCTGTCTCCACACCCTATTCTTCTGCATTTTTTTCACTACATACCATCTCTTTGAGAGCCAATACTGTATCTACATTCATTCATAAAGCATACCCACAGAATACTTACATGCTACGGTTATTATGTAACCACATATTAACAAAATGAATACAAAACAAGAAAACAGGAACAACAACAAAAACCCAGTTAATTGAGGGAAGATAGTAAAAGCAGTCTATGAAGTTTGATATTTTGTCAATGGCAGCAAGAGATCTGATATTTTCATTTAAAATCAGATCATTTTCCTCATATCTACACTCTCAAGCCTCTAAGAGAGAATTTATATTTATCATGGAAAATATGTTTTTGTAAACCATACCTTACTCTGTGAGACTTGGGGGTAAAAAGCATAAATGAGCATGTCAGGCAATATCCCAGCATGGGTGGGGAATCACAAGTCTCAATCCCAGCTGGACACACTGACAACTGATGGGTGTCAGAAGCCTTCCTCAGGGATGAGGCCCCCAGAGCCACCCATCTTCAGTAGACAACCCTATGCCCACATACATACTGACAGCACTAAATAAATTCAGTGTGTTTATAGAAAAACAAAACAAAACAAGACATTAATCTGGGAAGGAAAAGTGAGATGGTGAACTGGAAATGAGGGAGTTGTGTTTAATCAAAACATACTCCACAGCTGAGTGGTGGTGGCGCACACCTCTAACCCCAGCACCCAGGAGACAGAGACAGGTGGAGCTCTGTGAGTCTGAGGCCAGCCCGCTCTACATAGCTAGTACCAGGACAGCTAAGACTACACAAAGAAACCTTGTCTCAAAAAAACAAAACAAAACAACAACAACAAAAACAAAAACAAAAAAACAAAAAAACCAATAGGATAGACAGACAGATAGATAAAAATACCCTACATGAATGTATGAGATTTCAAAACAACAGAACAAGCTTTATTTCAAAATATAGCCATAATTTAGTCATTTTTAAAGTCACACTAGGACGTCACAGGAATGGCAATGGTAGAAGCTGGCTATCTCTGCCTGACCAGTTCCTCTGATTCTCTTTTAAAGGTGAGGCTCACAGTGACTGGTGTGGATTGCCAAAGAGAACTGAGTAAGAGCAACCTCAATAGCTTTGCTAGGGTTTGGACAAAAGATCTCAAGAGAACTAAGTCACTGTGCCTTGGCTCATCTTCCAACCCTGGAGACAAGTCACAGCCTGATGGCCTTCCCATCTCCCCAGCTAATATCTATATTGTAATTTAAATGTAATCCAGAAAGTGACAACTTCATACCAGGGAATAAATTAGCAATGGAATGTGAGCTACCCTCACTCCTTTGCATATTTACTCTTGTTGGGGCAGCATCTTTCGGTGTGTTAAGATGGACTGTTAATAATGTTGGTAATGAGCCAATGGTCTCTCTTCTGAAGTCTCTAAGGCTGGAGGTCCAACCAAGATTTTCCCCATGCTAGACCCAGAGGTTAGTTACTACATCAGTATGAAGGAGGAAAAAAGGGCAACATGAAAGCAGAGAAAAATGAGTGTTCTGAGAAAGACCCTCAGATTTTGCGTGTACTTTTTGATAACTACTAGCTGGACTGATGAATGGACTCTGGTACAGTGTAATTTGACAATGGAGCTCATCTGAATACCATTACAGATTAAGGAAAACAGTCATGAGTTTGTGCAATTAATCCAAATGTCTGGTTGAAAGACAAGTACCAAACAAAGAACAGAATTTCACCAAGCTACATAGACTGAACTAATACATAACATCTGAACTTCGACTGAAAATAGGTACAACGTCCTTTCAAGGTTAAATGGATCTTTGCATAGAGTTTGCTTTTCAATGGCAAAGAATTGTGCTGCAAAGTTGCGGGGAGGGAGCATCGTTCACATCAGATTCAATAGTGCCTCCTGTTGAAAATTATCAGAATTTCCCATTAGGTCAAATTACCTCAGCTTCTACAAACAGGCTTAATGCTGCTTAAAAGGTTTCTCTTCATATTTAGCGCCGCCACTCCAGACTTTTGCATAATTCATACTGAACGACATTTGTGTATTAACTTATGTTTTCTTCAAACCGCTCTGAATTACTTAATATCCAGCTCATTGCCAGCTTTCCCAATCCTTCCTGGGGTTTGTACAAGCTGTTCTCTTTGCCAAGCAAACACCTCCCCCTTGGTTAAATTCTTCTTTCAGAGTTAAGATGAAAGGTGACTTCTAGGAAGTCTTGCTTAATGATAAAAATCAGAACATACGAAGAATTTATCAGCTATTGTTCTAAGTTCTTTCAAATCATTAAGGTTAACTGCCGGAAATGGGGATGATTATCTGTTTGTTACATGAGAGTAGAAACTGAGGCATAGAGGAAATTTGTAAGTGTTAGAAAAATGAGCCAGGAAGTTTGTGGTAAAGAAAGGAAACGTTAATTCCTGACTAGAGAATAAAATAGTTAAGAAAGATGATGGAGAGGCTGGAGAGAGATGGCTCAGTGCTTAAGAGCATATGACTTGCTTTTCCAGAGGACCCAGGTTCGAGTCCCCGTACCCATGTGGCAGCTCACAAAGGGCTGTAACTGCAGTTATATGGGATCTGATGCCCTCTTCTGGCCTCCGCAAGCACATGGTGCAAACAAACAGGAAATACAGTAGATGGCTGCACTTTGGGGCAAGTCTTTGCAAATGCTTGCTTTAGTTCTTTTGTACTAACATAAGGGGCACTCTTGGACTGTGAATCCTAGGTTCATATAGCTCGAGTGAATGGTAGCTGGAGCCCAAGCAGTCCTGAGGTGCAGCCAAGTCCGTCTCGATCGGTTCCCAAGTAAGACAATTTGCTTCCGAAATAGTCGCGTAAAGGAGACACCGGAGAGCTCAAGGCCTGCCTTCCACCATCCCAGGACTGAATGCTGTGAACATCTCCATACTGGTTCCTCCGGCTGTTGCCTTAGGGAGAGGAACGTAAGCATTCACCATTGCTTCAGTGGAAAACCTCTCCTCACAGACTCGGCGCCCAGAAGGCTGACCACAGCCCGCCAGGTTCACACCCGGAAGCCTCGCACCCGAAGTCCAGTGCGCGCAGAGGCGGCAAGGGTGGCGGGAAGCGCCTTCGCCCCGCCCACCAGTCCGTGTCGGAGGCGTGGTGAGAACAAGCCCCGCCCATACCAGCGGGCCCTCTCGGCAACCGGCACAACACAACAAAATGGCTGCGGCGCTGCCGGTCGCCTGAGAGGAAGCATCCCTGCGCCTCCGCGTCGCCTCTCCCGCTAGGCTGTTCCTTCCCGTGCTGAGGCGGTGAGTGTCCTACGGCGTCTGGACCGAGCCGGGGAGGCGGGCGGCAAAGGCCGGAAGGCCCCGGCCCAGCGTGAGGTGGGCTGGCCGGCTCTGGACGCATTCGGGGCGGGGGAGTGTGCTTGGAAAGGGGATTGGACGGGAAGGAGGAGCGGGGCCGGCGTGGGCAGGGAGGGGAGGTCGGGGGAGGAGAGGCGTGCACAGCAGAGGACTGGGCGCTGCTGAGTCGCAAAGTTGGGGTGCAGCGCTGTGTAAGGATGAGGTTCCCGCAAAGAGGAGAAGTGCCGGGGTGTGCCACCGTCTGCGGGCTAACTGCGATGGAGATGGGCAGGCGGTCCTGAGGGCTCACCTCTTTAACTTCAGTTCTGTGACTCTGAGCTTGTTCCTTATTTTTTTTTTTTTTTAAGCGTATGTGGATGGTTGTGGGGGACATACCATGGTGCGCATGTGGAGGTCAAAGGACAACTTTGTGGAGTCGGTTTTCTCCACTTTTACATGAGTTACAAATACAGAACTTAGTCCATCAAATTAGCACAGAAAATGCCCTTACTTACCCAGACATCTCACTGGTGCTCTGAGCATGTTCCTTAACCACTTCCTAGATGTCTTAGTTACGGTTTCTATTGCTGTGGTAAGACATTATGACAAAAAGCAACTCCGGGAGAAAAAGGTTTATGTGGCTCACGTGTCCCTGGTTGCAGTGTGCTGAGGAAAATCAAGGCAGGAACTCAACGAAGGAATTGTAGAAGAAACAGTGTCGATATGCTCCTTACTGGCTTGCTCCTTATGGCTTGCTCAGTCTGCTTTCTTATGCCACCCAGGACGTGCCCAGCGGTAGCACATTCCCCAGTGATCTGGGCCCTCTCTCATCAATCAAGAAAATGCCCTACTGACTTGCCTACAGGCCAGTCTTATAGATACATTTTCTCCATTAAAATCCCCTCTTCACATATATGTCTAGGTTTGTGTCCAGTTGACAAAAAAGAAAAAAAAAATCAACACATTTGATCGTCTTTCTTCATATGTAGAAACTAAATCACTCTTGAGTGCTCAGCATATGTCAGATACAGTTCTTAAGTACTATATAAGAGTAAACTCGTTTTCATTCACACTTGAAAACTGAGCAAGTAACCTCAGAGTGAAGAATTTGTCTTAAGTCACATAGTAAATGAAAAATGAAGGTTTTTATTTAGGCCAGGTAGCTCTAGGATTTAAGGTCTTGATTGCTAACTATTGCTTGTAAATGAGATGGGCAATTCTGTTTATATAGCGTCATAAGGGTTTAAATATGGCAAGCTCTGGAGCTGGAGAGATGGCTTGGAGGTTTAGAGCAATGGCTGCTCTTCCAGAGGTCCTGAATTCAACTCCCAGCACCCATATGGCAGCTCACAGCTGTCTACAATAGGAGCTGATGCCCTCTTCTGGTGTGCAGACGTGGATACATATTCATAAAATGCATAAATAAATCTTTAAAAATGAATTTGGCAATGTCTTTGAAGTGTTTATCCTGGCCCCTTCAGGCAATAAGTCTTTTTATTGTTTACTCAACAGGCAATCCCTCTCTACTCTTGTGTCTTCTAGGTCTGATCAGAGAAACAATAAACAGTTTCACAGATCCAATTCAATGCTCATAAATCCTTTGGTGCAGAGTCTGTGTAATACAGAGAGACCATTTTCTCATACATGCTGAGTTTAGAAACCTTACCTGCTTACCTATGTGTTTTCTTAGAGTCTAACATACTCCTCAAATCAAAAAAGCTGTCCAATAAGGTCAAATAAATAAGCTAATCGAAAGGGATAGAAAGTTTGGGGTTTCTGTGTTTGTTTGCTTCTCTGTGTAATCCTGGCTATCCTGGAACTGTGAAGAAATGGAGGAAGATTCTATAGTGTTTGTTAACTGGGACAGATTTTGTGGAGAAAACTTTACAGTTCAAATAATGGTGAAAAAAGTAAAAAGCAGAAAGCACATAATGGGGCATTGGCTTTAAAAATAAGAGTTATGGTTGGGATGGAGACCTTGAAGGATGGTGGGAATAAAGACGGCCTTAGAAGCTTAAAGAGAATATTTAAATAAGCCAGAGGGTGTGAAATGAAGAGAATCAGAGGAAAAGTACTAGGTGGGATATAAAAGAGCTGGGGCGAGGTGTCGTCATAGCAGGGAGTATCTGGGTTTATGGGTGATTTGATGGGTAGTCGTCATAGCAGGGAGTATCTGGGTTTATGGGTGATTGGATGGGTAGTGTCTTATAGCTTAGTCAGATGAGTCTAATGGTCACAACATTCATTCCAGCGGCTTGCTCTTGCTCTCTTGAACATCTGCTGGGCCTTTAAAAGCAAGTCTCAGCCATGAGCATGCGTTCTTTGTCTTCATTTTGTTCTTGACTCCTCGCTCTAGTCCACCTCTGCCCTGTCTTTTCTTTCATTCATTCTGGAGTCACATTTCAACCCATTGCAAACAGCAGCCCAGGTCAAACTTCCTCCCCATTTCTCCCTTAAGAAATGGGTGGCTACCACTGAAGCTAATGAACTTTGTTGTGGTTTGAATGAGAATGACCCCACAAGCTTATGTATTTTAATATTTGGGCTCCAGCTGGTTGAACTGTTTGGGAAGAATTAGGAGCTCTGTGCTTTTTGGAGGAGGAGTGTCAGTAGGGGTGGGCCGCTTAGTTCTCCCTCTGCTTGTGGATGGAGATGTAAGCTCCCAGCTACTGCTCCAATGCTATGCCTGCTTGCCTGCTGCCGTGCTCCTTGTCCTAATAGTCATGAACTGTAAGCCCTTGATAAAGTCTTTCTTCTATAAATTGCCTTCTTTATAGTGTCTTATCGCAGTGATAGAAAAATAACTAAGATACTCCTGGATAAAATTAATTAATGGATAGCACGAGGTTACAGTTCTCATAAAAGCAAGAAATTAAAAGCAAAACAGTGAAGTTGAGGACCAACGTCATATCTTTTTTTCACATCTCAGTATATCTGATGATTATAGAAATAGACTAATGTCATATACTACAGATCTTATTTTTGTTTTAAAAAGCATCCTATATCATTAGACAATTCAGTTATTTTTTTATCCTATATCATAGTCTTCTCTTCAAAACTTTGAAATTATAAACCATTTAGAATTATTCTTATCAAATCCTAACAATCACCTTATTAAATTATTATGAAGTCCTATGTTACCTCCTCTGATTAGTAAATTATTACTTCTAAGTAATGATTCCTATAGAATTAGGAAAGTATTCAGTGGATTCCAGAAACCTGGATCACTGAAAGGTTAAGTGATGGTTCCAAGCCCCTGTTCCCCTCCCTGAGTTGCCATAGCTCCTGTGAAGTCTGCATGTAGAAACACATACTATTTCATAGGCTGAGCATCTCAGCAAATCAGGGTTCTGAGAATGGACTGCACTTATGGGCAGAAAAAGATCTACAGGGACAGCTTCATTGGTTGCAGATTAGTATTTGTCTTATTTAAAGATGGTCTGATACCACAGCAATCCTGTGGTTAAATAAAGCTTTACTGAGACTCAGGTATTTGTTTCAAAAGTATATTGTTAAACTGGGCTTTCAGTTTAGTTTTGTACATGAAGGTAGTATTTGGCTACAGGGAAACTCAAGGCCAAAGGAAAGCAACCTCAGGCCAAATTCAACTTATGTAAAGATTTGTGTGCAACATTCTGTTACAATATCCTTTTCTGATACCAACTTGTCACTGGATTAAAAACTACTTAATATACTATCTCACTAAATATTTTTTCTAAAAATTAGCTGTACATTTGAGAGCTGAGGGTATATATTAGATTGCCCAAGGTGATATATGCATATATATATATATATTTTTTTTTTTTCCGAGACAGGGTTTCTCTCTGTAGCCCTGGCTGTCCTGGAACTCACTCTGTAGACCAGGCTGGCCTTGAACTCAGAAATCTGCCTGCCTCTGCCTCCCAAGTGCTGGGATTACAGCTATGTGCCACCACTGCCCAGCAGCCAAGGTGATATTTAAAGGGAACAAAAAGGAAATGTGGAGGAGCACTGACATTTAGGGGAAGTAGAAGAACATGAGCCAGCAAAAGAGGTCATGGAGTAGCCAGAAGGCCAGGAGAATGTCAGTAGAACATGGTGTCCCAGACCAGTTTCTGGAAGGACAAAGTGCTTGGTTGTCAAATATTCCTGTATGTGACCTTATGTGGAAAGGACCTATGAAAAGTTTGAGCTGATAAACTGAGAAAAGAAGTGACTAGTGACACTCCCATCTGAGCATATGTCAGTGACAGGCCTTCCAGGTCTCTTCCCTGTGGAGGGTGATCAGTAGTTAAGAGAGCGCTGCTCCGTAAGCTTTGAGAAGTGTGGGTTGAGTCTCCATAGCCTTTGCATTCACAGCATATGATCTTATAGTTCTAGAGAGAATATAACACTCTCAGTAGCTGTGGAGACTTAGCCTTGTTAAATACCTCAAAAACTCTTACAGGTTTTGATGGCCACCTGGTTTTATTCTTGCAATGAAGAAAGGTTCTGAACAAAAGCTCTCCAAAGCAAAAATGCCACTGTCATCTCATTTTCCTGGACCGTCATCTCTTAGGTCCAGCATGCGATCTAGGTCACTTTCACCTTTAATTGGATCTGAGATTCTGCCTTTACATCCTGGCAGTCAGTGGCCTGCACAGGCCGAGCTTACAGATGGAAACACCACGCCTTTGGAGTCCCAGCAACATAAAGGTACTGCAAAAAAAGGTCTGGTCTCACATGGAAGCTGTGATGGGAATGCTAAGCTTAAGTGTGGAATCCAGCTCTCACACCCCTCCTGAACCAACTTGTATAAGGATGGAGAGGGGACTAATGCTTTTGGATGAAGATAAAGGGTCTATGAAGGGGTTAGGGGTGGAGAGTTTCTAGGAGATGAAGTTGGATTTCTTGTAGAGGATTCATTTAAGCTCTTACTAGAAGTTTTCCACCCTTCTTAGTTGGGGTTGGACATCTCTCTTCACCCGAGGGTGAAGTGCTTTCAAGGTAAAAGTTTGATCTAAGCCTGCTAGCCCTACGTGGGCTCTTCAAGCTGCTTATCTGTGAAGGCATTGCCTTCTACTCACAGAACATGCACAGGCCCCACCAGCATTTTTAAAGTTTTTTTTTTCCTTAAAAAAGCTTGCTGCCATTCTAGTTTGCTTTCAGAAATACTTTATTCTTTGCTAGGTCGTGAGATCTCATCAGCTTCTGCTGACCTGAGTACCTGGCAGTTTTATGTGAAAACACTCTCAGCATGAAGTTTAGACTCTGCTGTGCAGTTTCACTGCCTATTGGTCCCTGGGTGGTTCTGAATTGATTGTTGTTCCAGCTGTTGGTTTTGTCAAGAGACTATTTTGTCTTTATAAAATGCAATGGCAGCACTTTATGCAAAAGCCGTAAAGGAGTGTCTTGTTGTCTACCAAGTTGATAACCATGTCCATAAAATGTTATGATACTTTCTATTTCATAAAGCAACAAGTAATAAAATAGAGCTCTGAAACAAACCTCAGTGATGCATATGGATGAGAGTGCAGGGCTGGTGAGATAGCTCAGGGGTTAAGAGCACCGACTGCTCTTCTGAAGGTCCTAAATTCAAATCCCAACAACCACATGGTGGTTCACAATCCATAACAAGATCTGATGCTCTCTTCTGGAGTGTCTGAAGACAGCTACAGTGTACATACATATAATAAATAAACAAATCTTTTTAAAAAAAGAAAGTGCAAGTAGAAGTTTGATCTCCAGGACTCATGGTGAAAGGCAAGAACTGACTTCCAAAACTTATGTTCTGATCTCCATACTGTGTTACAAGTGCACCTGCACATGCACACACACATGCACCCCCCCCCAAATAAAACAAAATACCAATTTTAAATGTATCTGCTTGAATTGAAATTTTGGAATTTGTACCATTTTAGTTGCAGGATGTTGAACAAATGATTTAAAATATGTATTTATTTTTATGTGTATGGGTGCTTTGCCTGCATCTATATCTATGTAGTACTTGTGTGCCTGGTGTTCTTGGAGATCAGAAGAGGGTCTTCTTAACACTGGAGTGACAGATGTTTTGTGAGCTGCCGTGTGGGTACTGGGATCAAACCCATGTCTTTTGCAAGAGCAGCCAGTGTTCTTAACCATTAAGCCTTCTCTCATGATCAAATAATTTTTCATAAATATGAGCATTAGTACTTTTTCTTCAAAGGTTTATACAAATTACATATTTAAATGTAGGACATTTATTACAAAGCCCAAAGTAGTAGACTAAGTGTCTTCATCATGGTATAAAGTGGTATAAAAAGACATATTAAGCTATGGTGATAACAGCTAACCAGATAACATCTGCACACTTGCATGGATTAAAATTGACTTATGTATAGTGTAAAAATGATTTATATTTGGTGATATTCATACTTTCCTACTGATAATGAACTGTTTCTTGATTTCAGGAGCTGATTCATATGTAGGAGTCCGGTATATTACAGAGACCCTCATCAAAAAACTAGCTAAACAGGACAATTTGGCCTTGGTGAAGTCTCTGAATCTTTCACTTTCTAAAGATGGCGGCAAGAAATTTAGGGTAGGTTTCAAGCAATTTCTAAACATGGATAGTGATTTCTTATGTCTTAAACCTATCAGAAATTTTTTTCCTTTAACATGCATATGAATGCAGGTATTTTTGGAGGCCAGAAGTGTTGGATCCCTTGGAGCTAGGGCTATGGATGTTTGCAAACTACCCAACTTGAGCACTAGGAATTGAACTCAGGTCCTCTGCAACAATCATGGAGGCTCTTAACTGCTGAACCATTTCTCGAGCACCCAGTTACCAAGTATCACTTTTGGAAACCACGTTTTCATTTCATGTTATCATCATGGTGGAGAGAAGCAAGCAGGCAGGTGTATGGAGAAATAGCTTAGAGCTTTACATCCTGATCCATAGGCAGCAGGCAGAGGGAGAACAAGACACATATGTGGGCTTTTAAAGCCTTAAAGCACATCCCTCTAGTGACATACCTCCTTCAAAAGGCCACACCTCCTGCTTCTTACCTGACAGCTCATCAACTGGGAACTAAGCTTGCAAGTATATGAGTTGATGGGGGCCAATCTCATTCAAAGCAGACTTTTTTTTTTTTCATATTAATTTTAGTAAAAACCAAATTCTCAGGTGTTTTATTTATTATAATTTCAAGCATTTTTTTTTAAAAAAAGAAATTCTCTTTGCTCTATATACAGACAGAAAGGAATAGGAGAGTCTAAGTATCGACACATTAGCCTCTTCATGGTGGTTTACTGGGCAGTGTGATTTTTCCTGTTTTAGTAGACCTCAGTAAGAATGCTTTTATGTTTTGTTTGAAGGTGTTATAGAATACATTCAGGTTTCAGTTGTACAGTTATAGAGGAACAGGAGACCTGGAGTAGTTTTAGAGTTCTAGAGATGATGCACTGTGGCTGTTACGTACACCAGGCGTGTCAGTCTAACGAGGCAGATACAGGGGGAAAGAAGCCCAGCTAGTAATCTCTGGGAATCTAGAGTTTGGCGTGAAAAGCGTCTAGGATTAAGTGTAGGGAGAATCCGAGAGAATGGGTTGGGGAGGGCAAACCGATGTGAAAGTTGGAAGGATCTGTTGTGCTAGAAAATGTCCAAGAGCATGAGGCTGCAAGTGGAAACCTCAGACAGAAAAGGATAACAGTGGCTCAGAATAGCCAAAGATGACAACAGTAGTCACAGGCTTTGGCTGCTTAAACGTCTTCCCTTCTGTTTCTCAAACCTACCAAGTCTATTCTTTCAAGGACTCTATAGAGTAGGGTTTTTTTTTTTAAAGGTTTATTTACTTTATTTTATATGTGTGTGTGTGTTTTGCCAGCACGTATGTCTATGTGCCTTGTGCATTGCCTTGTGCCTGCAGAGGCTGGAAGAGGGCTCTAGATCCCCTGGAACTAGAGTTACAGATGGTTGTAAGCAACCATGTAGGTGGGCATCAAACTCTAGTCCTTTTCTAGGGCAGCAAGTGTTGAACCATCTCTCCACATCCCTTGTTTGTGGTTTTTGTCTTTGTCTTTGTTTTTGTTTTTATGTCAGCCTGGCGTTCTCTGTTCCTGGGTATACGCAACTGATTCCACAGACGTCATGTTATTAAGGTCTCTGTTGGATCTATGTCCTCTGTGAGACCTTATCTTACCGACCAGTTGAGGATGGTATAGACAGACACCCTCTCCTCCTCACTCAACAGATGTTTATTTGGCATCTAGTCTGTCACCAATAGAGCTTAGCAGTGTACACAGCAGGCAAAATCTGCCCTTGTGGAGCCTTGTGTATATACTGTCACAAGATAGCCCCATATTGTCTTTGAGTTTTCACTGTCTAAAATCTTGTTTGATGTTTGTATATCCCAATAAAGTCAAGAAACCGTATATCTTATTTGCCACTGTATTTCATATACATATACATTTTATTCATATATATATATCCACTCTCCTGGCACCTAATCCATGTTGGGTAAATATTTGCTGAATGGATGATGATGGATAGGCAATGATGTGCTAAAAGAATTCTTGTCTTACTGGTACAATAGCAGTAAATAGGGAAGGCAAGAAAAGCAGAGGTGGACAATTCTTGTGAGTGTACTCATAACAAATGAGGGAGGTAAGAGGAAAGCGCAGTAGAAACGCTGTTCCAGTGCAGTGCAACTTACTGAGTACAGAAGAAATGGTGAATATGAACTGAGCAGCAGGGAAATGACCTTGGTCACTGCCATAGCCTTCCTGCATGGTATCACACTTATACATATTAGCCATGCAGTGCACATCTACTGTAAAGTGACTGCCTTTAAACTGAGAGGAGGGGACAGGAGGCCCTTAGTGTAGTAGTTAGTTTATAAAGAGTAAAGCTTGGTCTTCATGTGGCTCCCCCAACAGTTGGGGTAGAGGCTATCCCTAACTCTGCTGCCTGCCTGTGGATCTTGTTCCCCTAACTGGGCCACCTCGTCTGGCCTCAGTGGGAGAGGATAGCCTAGGCCTGCAATGACTTGATGTGCCAGGATGAGGTGATCCCCAGGGATCTTCCCTCTTATCAGAGAAGTGGAGGGGGATTGGGGAGAGGTTATGTGAGGGGGGATGGAAGGAGGGCTGTAATCGGGATATAAATAAATAAATTAATGGAGGGGAAAAAAGAGTGAGGCTGCTCTCTAGGAAAGTGGAAGGAAAGAGGGAGGGGATAGAAAGGTTGAGGTCAGGAGAATGATAGTAAATAATGTGAGTTTCTTACTCTACGAGTTGCTGGGGTCAGAGAGAATGTCAGCAGAGCCTTACTACTCGTGGTCAAGGAAAGCTGTAGCAGGGATTGTCCAGGAAAGCTGTTAGAGTTTGCTGATCCAAACAGCCTCTAAAAGCATCAAGAAGTCTGTTATATAAAGCATTTACCATTTATTTCCAATTAGTACATCGAAAATTTGGAAAAGTGTGTTAAACTTGAAGTACTAAATCTCAGCTATAATCTAATAGCGAAGATAGAGAAAGTGGACAAGCTGTTACGATTACGTGAACTCAACTTATCATATAACAAAATCAGGTGAGTAACTGCTCCTTTGGGAAGCATTGCCAGGTCTTCTTTGTCAGAGATAGACTAACAGTATCTGTGTTATTGAAAGAGCCCCTTGGAATAGCAGGAGGTTTGATTCTTGTTTATTAGATTCTAGAATGTCACATCTGCCTTTATGTTTCAGTATCACATAAGTATAGAGTAGTTATTTACTTAGCATTGTGAAAGCAGATATATTTTTGTGGTACCAACTTAATTTTATTTTTAGCAGTAACTTTGTCTAGTTGTTATCTGTGATTCTTTATCTTAGTATGTAAGTAATACTTATGTGAAGAAAATGCTATTTTGATCCTGAAGATATTATAAATAATTTGAGCCTATATATTTATCCTTATGTTCTTTGCTATTGCTACTAGAAATAAGGAATGTACATCTCATTTCCAATTCAAATGCACATACAAATATACAACTGCTGGGGAAAATCAATGTAGTAAAATCTAATGATGACTGTAATGGGGGAAATGAAGCAAGAATCAAATCCTGAAAACCTTTGTGCACCGTTTCCCCAACTCAGACTTCTGACAAATGAAGAGGCAACAGCCACGGGTATAAGTTCTGACTAAGACAGAAATGAAATGTTAAGAAAAAACCGTGGCAAATCGAGGTCATAATATGAAAACATTCAAAAGAGTTGATCTAATAAAAGTAATTTCTCAGTAAAAACGAAACTAGAGAAGCTGAGGACATCTGTTCCGTCTGGTGTACTATGTACTGTGACATGGGCAGGGTCACCAGGCATACTCATAGAGCATAGAGTGTGGGGAAATTTGACTTTGGCCAAGTGGTTGTCGTTCAGGAAAACAGTTAATATGTTATAGTTGTGAGAAGTAGCCTTGTCTGCTGAAGCTCTTCACTGTAAACTATAGCGAAAGGGCGTGGTCATTTTACTCACTAAGTTTGATTTTCTTCTCTGGTTTCCAGTAAAATAGAAGGACTAGAAAACATGTGTAACCTGCAAAAGCTAAACCTAGCAGGCAATGAGATCGAGCACATTCCAGCGTGGTTTGCAAAGAAATTGAAATCTTTGCGAGTCCTCAATCTGAAAGGCAATAAGATATCATCGGTAAGTTATTAAAAATAGCATGATGTATTTTTCTAACATTTATAAAGGTTTTGTCCATGTATATATTTTACATTATATTTTGCACGATCCCTTTCATGTCCAGTACCCTCTCTTTTCCTGCCCCTTCCTCCTGTAGTTAGTCTCCTTTATCCTCCTAAAAACTTCTTTATTCAGATTTTTTGTTTGTTGGGAAAATTATTTAAAGAGTGAGATTTCTTTTGGCATCCTTGTTTCATTGGCCATATGCCATATTCAGATATAACCTAGGATCCTTCAGTGTATTAAACAAAGACTGCCCTCATGTTCTTAGGTTCAGTGGTAACCTGGAATTGATCTCTCAGTTCATTGTACTGCCTTACTTGTCTGGTGCTAGTGCCATTCTTCATAGGCAATAAAGATACAATGGATATCTGTTTGAAGTTATTCTGAAATAGTAAATTTGACTCCCATTTTTCAGATGAAGTCTTAATTTCATTCATGTTTTGTTAGAAAATGCTTCCTGAACACCTAATATATTGGCTGTTACAAATTTAACAATCATGATATAACTTAATGATAATTGTCATAGATTAGAAAGGGGAAGTCTATAGGCCTAGACTGCACTAATGTGACCTTGGAGAGTCTTTTGATTTCTATGAACTGTCTAAAATAGGGAAAATATTTTCTAAGAGGCTCTGCTGAGCCAAGAGGAATAAAACTATTTATACTTGTGGTAAGGCTTCTCTCTGTAAGCCAAGCACACCTCAGACTTGTAGTTCTCTTGTCTTTGTCCTCACCTGCTGGTGAACAGACATGCTCTGCCACACTCAGCAAGAATCCTTCCTTCTTATTCCATTGTTAAAAAGACCTGGGAAGGACACTCCATTTTACTACCCTAGCTCACAGCCTCAGAGTGTAAGCTTTGTACCGTTTTGTATGTCACTGACAGCTCTTGAAACTCACAGGGTGATGGGAAGACATCTGGATCTACAGTCAACCCCAAGTATTTCTCAGAGTTCTTGATTTAGGTCATAGCAGGTATCTGCTAAGTAACAGGAAGACTATTCAGTATTGATGATTTGTAATCATATATCATCTTATCTATATGTTCGGCATTGACATCATTAAGGGTAATATATATTTATTTGGGGGAACTATGTACTTGTAGCAGCTATTTAAAGTAGTATCTGCAAACCTGCATAAGTTCTTAGAATAAACAAAAAGGTTTTCAAAGAATGTGGGTATCTATACATGTTTTTATGGGTTTTTTTTAACTATCAGTTATAACTCAGTTATCTCAATATTCATAGCAGTTCATTTATGCTTACTTGATCAATACAAAATAAAGACATTGTAGTATTGACTGAGATTGAGCCCCCATTTTATTCACTTACAGGCTCTGAGCTAAGGCAAGTCACACCTTTGAACCTTGACAATGCATACTACTGTGTGACACACCAGTGCTTACATGCCCCTTGATGCCCCTTTCTCACACTGCTAATTAGGGCAGTGAGTTTCATAAATAGGTTTCTCAACATACTAAAAGCAATGCTCCTGATTTATTACTTCCATTGTTCCTTTAATCATTCCTTTACTGCTGTGGTACCATTTCAGCTCCAGGATGTAAGCAAGCTGAAGCCACTTCAAGATTTGACTTCTCTAATCCTCATTGACAATCCAGTTGTGGCCCTTCCTCATTACCTCCAGTTCATCATTTTCCACCTTCGTTCCCTGGAAAGTTTGGAAAGTCAGCCAGTAACCACTCAGGATAGACAAGAGGCTTTCGAGAGATTCAGCTTAGGTAAGATGATACTTAGAAAACAAGCAAACAGACAGAGAACACTAAACTTGCATGAGGAAGGGATTTACCTTTGGAAGTTCTGTAGAAGGACAGGGTCTGGTGAAATGGTTCAGAGGGCAAAGGCATTTATTGCCAGACCTGAGGACCTGAGTTCAATTCCCAGGACCCACTTGGTGAAAGGAAAGAGCAAACTCCTGCAAGTTGTCCTATTTCCTGTATTATCTGGGCCATGTCAGGTATGCATTCCTACTCACAGCCAGTAAACAAGGAACAAATAGTTAATTTTAAAAGATACATATTACTACACTAACATTAAAAAAAGAAAGGTAAATTATAAACCTATGTACATGGAAATGGCACCATAAATTGGTTAATCAAGCAAGTATCTGTTGACCATATACTATGTACCAAAAGTTCCCTGCCTCAAAAGCAATCTCCTGTGTGTGTGTGTGTGTGTGTGTGTGTGTTTATGTGTGTGTGTATGGGCGTAGGGTGTGAGAAGAGGAAGAATGGTGAACAGCCAGCCAAAAAAACAGTAAATGGCAAGCTAGCAAGACCAGAGTACAAGAAACAGTATCAAATGCCCAGAAAAGATTTCAAGGGAGCAAGTGGTCACTGTGGTAAATGGGATGACATACGAGTAAATAAGATTAACACAGACGTGGCTTTAGAATTACTTTGGGCCTGGCAGTGGTGGAACTTTTAATCCCAGCACTTGGGAGGCTGGTGGAAGGTGGCTCTCTGAGTTCAAAGCCAGCCTGATCCAGGATGGCTAGGGCTATAACAGAGAAACCCTGCCTCAAAAAAAAAAAAAAAAAAAAAAAAAAGCTTTGGATTTGTGTTCCTGCTCAGAGCAGTTGGAGAGGGATGAGAACTAATGGTAGCTAAGGAATTGAAGAAATTGGAAGATTATTTGATCAAAAATTTGAAATTTCTATAGCAGCTTCACTCTTATTTAATAATTGTAATTCTTAAGTATTAAAAGTTAAAAAAAAGATCTAAGACTAAACACTCACTGATAGCTTCAAAGAAATGGGAAGAGACAAAATGCAATTAAACCTCAATATTTTTTAGTAATGGAATAGCATTCCTGAGATCAGCAGGGAGAGACAAATCATGCCTTTATTTCTGTAGTTCATAAAAATGAGGTCCAGAGGGGTTGGTGAGATGGCTCAGAGGGTAAGACCACTGACTGCTCTTCCGAAGGTCCTGAGTTCAGATCCCAGCAACCACATGGTGGCTCACAACCACCGGTAATGAGATCTGATGCCCTCTTCTGGTGTGTCTGAAGACAGCTACAGTGTATTACACGGAACAAGTGGGGCTGGAGCAAGTAGGAGCTGTCCTGAGTTCAATTCCCAGCAGCCACATGATGGCTCACGGCCAACTGTACAGCTACAGTGTACTCATACACATAAAATAAAATAAATAAATCTTTTTAAAAAAAAATGAGGTCCAGAGAGATTAGATTTTGAGAGAGAGAAAAGGGGCAGGGGGAAGAAGAGGAAGAGAGGAAAAGATCTCATTGATAATCTTTTGGTAGGAGGGATACTTTCTTGATCAAAAAATAAAAAGAGAGAGAATAATATGTATGTGTCAGTACCCTTGTTTTCTTTGCAGTAGGAGAATTAGGGCCCTCCCTTAATGAAACATGGAGCCCTCTGCTGAGAAAGACCTGATGGAAGATGGGAGATTCAAGGAGAAAGCATGTTGAGTAATCAGTGAGGGAGGATGCTTTCTGTGCAAGCCTGATCACTCACATCCCATCCTGGAACCTACAAAAAGATAGAAGAGACCAGTTCTACAAAGTTGTCTTATGACGTCTGTACACATACTGTGGCTTCTGTGAATGTGTGTGTGTATATTCACACATGCAAACATATATACACACACAAATAATACTTACAGTAAAAATTCCTCCAATTACCATACCTTTCTTAACTTTTTTTTGTTTTTTGAGACAGGGTTTCTCTGTGTAGCCCTGGTTGTCCTGGAACTCACTCTGTAGACCAGGCTGGCCTTGAACTCAGAAATCTGCCTGTCTCTGCCTCCCAAGTGCTGGGATTAAAGGTGTGCACCATCACTGCCTGGCTCTTAACTCTTAATATAGGTTAGATTCAGATTCAAGGTGGCCATTTTTTTCCCAAAACACCACGGCAGCCAACTTTGAAGTCAGTTGTGTTACACAGTTCTTAGACTTGTTTTGTCATTGTTCTGAACATATTTGCTGTTTTCCAAGACGAAAATATAATGATCAATTAGCTACTTCGTTTTTATTGACAGAGGAGATAGAAAGACTGGAAAAAGACCTGGAGAAGAAGACAATGGAAACAGAAGAGCTTAAGAACAAACAAACAAAGTTTCTGGAAGAAATAAAAAATCAGGATAAACTTAACAAGTCATTAAAAGAAGAAGCCATGCTACAAAAACAGAGCTGTGAGGAGCTAGAAAGTGACCTCAACAAAAAAAAGGAGCTAGTGAGTCTGTTATATGTTGTTTTGGCTGTATTCTATTAAGGTGGAGAGCTCTTTGCTCTTACATTTAAAAGCACTATGTCCTAACTGTAGAATTGGGAAGATGAGGGTTAACAGGAACATGGACAAGGGCTTTGTGAACTGTAGTTAGCTGTGATGTACTGCTCGAAAGATAATGTGTGAAGAGCGGCAGGAGGGGAAGCATGATGCAATCCACTGGGAAGAGCTGGTCACACTGCTTAGATATGTTTCAAATAACATCACAGATCAGACTGTATACTGTCAAAGGTTTAGAACCTGGTAAAGTTATTCAAAGTTTAAACACAGTGCACCCTGAGTCATAGAGACTTCTTTTCAATAGAAATGGTAGCAGTAATGTGCAAAAGTAAGTATCAGTGTGTGCACATGCACACACACACAAATAAATATGTATATATAATAAGTTTTGATAAATGCCACTGTCCAGTTTATGCTTTCCACAGCAGTGAGTAAAAGGATCAAACTGAGTGACCCTTTTAATATTGTGATCTTATGGGGGAAAGTGGAATCTTGTTACAGTTTTATTTTTATGGTTTTGTAATTGCTGGAGAAGTGAATATTATATCATTTGTCTTTCTTTTTAAAATTACCCACTTCATATTTTTTCTCTTTTTTGTTATTCCAAAGTGCTGCTGTATATTTAAAAAAAGAATTCTAGGTCTTATTTGAGAGCTTACATGTCTCTTGCAGAATATCTGTTGATAACATCATCTTCAGTGATTTGCAGTTTTATTAAATAATTGTTTGTGCATTAAACTAGTTTTTTTTTTTTTTTTTTTTTTTTAATAAAAAAAAAGTCATGTTGAATTAAGTCTTTTAGGGGCCATTTAAACTGTAGTTTAACCTGAATCCTCACCACTGGCAAATACTAACCAACTTGCTCTTTGTCTTATTTTTGGGTCTTTTGTGTGTTGGTTTGTTTTTTGTTTTGTTTTGTTTTGTTTTGTTTTGTTTTTTTGCAAGCTACTTAACTTTGACCTTCCACTGTTCCTGCTTTTTTTTTCAAAGCAGGGTTTCTCTGTGTAGCCCTGGCTGTCCTGGAACTCACTCTGTAGACCAGGCTGGCCTCGAACTCAGAAATCCACCTGCCTCTGCCCCCTAAGTGCTGGAATTAAAGGCATGTGTCATCACTGCCCGGCCTGTTCCTGCTTTTTAAATGGGAATGTTTACTCACCACTGTGAGGACTTGAGGCTCTGAGTGTGAAAATGTCTCCGAGTGAAGCAAGCTAAGTAATACCAGGTGTATACTCAGTGAAGCCATGTGTTAGAGGAAGATTGATACCAGTACTGATAACCATTTATTTCCTTCCATGATACATCATCAGTAGAGAGATGCTGGTAGCATCAGAGCCTCGCTCTCTCCAGTGTTCTCCAGGTGATCTGTCTGTGTGCTTCTCTCCTCTCTAAGCCCACATCTTGGTTTCTTGCAGGTCATTTTCTACCGAGTCTTTACTCTTCTTTAAGGTAGTTCCTCCAGGACTGGACTGCACACTTTTTCCTGTGTTGTTGCATGATGACTAGCTATTCATACGCTTGTCTACATTTTAAGTTTTGAAACTGGCTTGCTTCTTTGGGAATGTATTTGTGTTCGTGTGATGTGTTATAAACAACTTTGTATACAGGAGAGTAAATTTGAGTATGAGAGGAAATTAGTATTACTGTTCCTGTTTGTAATATGTTAGCTGCAGTCATCTCTTGATTATTCATAGCCAGTACACAGTTAGCCTACTTCCTTTGACTCCTATTTGCTCTCATTTATGCACTTGTACCTGCAGATATTTACTGAGGGCTTATTATCATCTGCATCTAGAGCTATGAAAAACACAAAAGTACTTGGAAAACAAAGGTTTATTTATTATAGAAAATAGTCCAGGCATGTGTTCTGTGCTTCCAGCCATGTCCACCTTTGTTTGGCCCTATTGTCAGTTTGCTTTGGGGGAAAAAAAAAACAAACATAAGTGATGCTGTTGATGTGAATAGTCTCTGAGACTCTGGTCCTCTTGAACATCGACTGAATCCATCAGTGTGGACAATGTGCTAAACAGCAAGAGGACATTGATGGCAGCATGGGACAGCAAAGAGTGTTAGACTTGAACACAGGCTACTTGAGATTGAACACTGATCAGTTGAGCAAGTTGCTTTCCATCTCTGAGCAGCTTTGATCTCCTCATAGTAGAGTAGTGAAGCCTGGGTGAGTTGGCACATGCAGGTCACACAACAGCTGGTGCTAAAGTGTAGCTCAGTGTTGCTCCATTTGATGGATACTCAGGAGAGGACTGCACGCTAACTTATGCACGATTTTGGTTTCCTGGCCTTGTAAAGTGTTCATGTATATGCTTTGCTTCTTTTCAACTTGCATTTTGATGAAATATTTCTGCATGCTTTTCTGTCTGAAAGCAACCCTCAGATTGTCGAAAAAGAAAAAAAAAAGAAAAGGAAAAGTCAAAAATCACTTGGTAGATCTTTGAATGAACTCAGAGGATCAGTTTGGCAGTCAGGTCACCTGTGGCAAGGTCACCAGTCTGAGACACAACTTTGTATTTGCAAGTGCAGAAATTAAATTATCCTTACATTTTCCTCCTAGTGCCAAAATCTCCAAGAGTACCAAAAAGCTGTAATTAGAGTAAAGCTACTAGAGTCTTACAAGTTACTAATATCACATATTTGCATCTGGTTGAGCTCATTTACATTTCTTACCTCTGCTACAAAGAGTACTGCTATTCTGGCCCAGCACTGAAGCAAATGTCTATACTTCCGGCGCTCAAGAGACTTAGACAGGAAGTTCACACACTCTGACTGAGTGGGCTACATAGCAAATTCCTGGCAAACATAGTGAGATCCCCTGCACCCACTTCTACCCATACTGAACACTCACAGCTAAGATTCATCAGCTAAAGCCCATCTTCTCCTCCTCTGTAAAATGTTCCTCCATGAACTGAAGCAACCATTAAAAGCAAAGAGTAGGTTTAATAAATCTGTCTTAGTGACTGGGACCAGGACACAAAGCACTGCAGGATGGCTGCGATTTGTTGTCTTGTTCACATGAAACAGTCTAAATTGTTCTTTATGACTCACTGTATCCTGAAATGGCTTACCAAAGGCCTTTTATGTGACCTCTTCTGAAATGATAGTTGTGTTTCATTTTTTATAATATGGGATTGAGATAAAATATTCTCAGTGTTGTGCTATTTGATATAGTTATGTGAGAACTGCCCATATCATTATAGGAGTATGCTAATGCACTGATACTTATCCATTTTATATTGACCGATAGCTAAAACAGAAAACAGTGGAACTAACACGAGCATGTCAGAAGCAGTATGAGCTGGAGCAGGAATTGGCCTTTTATAAAATTGATGCCAAGTTTGAGCCACTAAATTATTATCCATCAGAGGTAAGCTTATATTTTTTTAGTAATCTAAAATTAAAGCTAGGATTGGGGGATGCAGGAAGAAGACAAGTGACAGGAATATCAGGGGATTTTGCCATGAATCTTTACTTTTTTAAATACATATTTGTGTGTGTGTAGGGGAGGTTAGATGTTTTTTAGAAGTCACTTCTTTGCGTCCACTGTGTGGTTCCCAGAGATTGAACTCAGGTCGTCAGTTTTAAAAGCAGGTGCCTCTCTGCCTGCAGAGCCATTTCCAGTCTACTCCAGTTTTTTGATGTAAGGATATCATCAAAGTAAACTGTACTGCAGTTACACTCGTAAGTTATGTGGCTGGTGGAATGGAAATAGTGTTCTGAAGATAAAAGCTCCAGGGAGATCACTGCCTACAGCCACGCTTATAGTCAAAAGCTGTCTGTTCCCTTATTCTAGGTACAGATCAGTGAGTCGCAGACTTTCAGTAGAAGTGCTCCAGCACCTCTGAGTGGTAGCTCCTTGAATGCTTGTTCACTGCTCTCTCTCATCAGTTATAGCCAGCCACTATTAGTGACAACACCATAGAAACAAGGAGCTGCCCAGTGGCCAAGGCCAGTAAGTCCAACAGTACATGCATGGCTTAGTTTCTAAAACTTTAATACTAAAATGTATTAGATGAGATCTTATATCAGTCAGGAACAATGTAATGCCCCAGGCTTCTGATTTAAAGATGAAACAGCATTAAGGAGTCCCACAGCGTGGGTAGGTAGTCAGTTCATCTGAACACCACTTGCTAGTACATGGAATAAGCCTTTGGGACCATTTCTAGTTCTAATTCCTTTTCACTGTATGAAAAAGAAGAGAAAGAATAACTTATCTTTTAGCTCCTAGTCATGTTAGATTAATTTAAGTGTAAGTATTCTGTTTGCCGCTAATAAGGTGAATAATGTCATTTGACTGGAAGTTGCTTCTTAATCCATAAATCTTATTAATATGCTTGCTTGTAGTATGCTGAAATTGACAAATCTCCAGATGAAAGCCCTTACATTGGCAAATCCAGGTACAAGAGAAATATGTTTGCCACCGAGACTTACATTGTCAGTGATGCCCAGGCAGTTCAGGTCGGGAAGATGGTGCCAGAAGGAGGACAGCTTAGACAGGAGCACATGCCCCCGAAAGCCCAAGCACTGCCTGATGTACAGTTGGAGGACGTGGAAAAAAAAATAAGTGCAGGTAAACAGAGGTACTTTTCAGTTCTTAGAAAAGACGGGCTAGCCAGGCGGTGGTGGCGCACGCCTTTAATCCCAGCACTTGGGAGGCAGAGGCAGGTGGATTTCTGAGTTTGAGGCCAGCCTGGTCTACAGAGTGAGTTCCAGGACAGCCAAGGCTACACAGAGAAACCCTGTCTCAAAAAAACAAAACAAAACAAAACAAAACAAACAAACAAAAAAACAGAAAGAAAAGATGGGCCGTGGCTCCACAGTGGAACATTTGCCTAGCGTGTGCAAGGTTCTTATTTCAGTGTCCGGGACTGCAGAAGGTAATGCATGCCCACATACATACTTACATATATGCATATATACAATAACTGGATATGCAGGTTGATGATATTTTACACTTTTTTTTTTTTTGGATTTTCGAGACAGGGTTTCTCTGTATAGCCCTGGCCGTCCTGGAACTCACTCTGTGCATATTTTACAATTTTTAATTAAACATTAATGGTACTTATTTTACATGAAAAGTCTAAAGCCTAAGTAGTGAATAATAAGCCTGCTTTTTAATGATTCCTCTTGTGTGTGGTTGAGAATTGGGTTTCTGACAGTAATTGACACTGCGTGTTCAGAGACGGTCTAATAAGAGTCTGTAAATCTCATCCTGCCTACATGCACTGAAACTACTCACTGTGAGGTATAGTTAGTAACCATTGAAGGAATAAAGAACCATTCTCATTATTATTATGTGTAAGGACCAGAACCTTCCAATAGGCTAGCCTCTGACTCTCCTTGATATGCCTGCCCTGCATTTCTATTTCCTCAATCATAGTACACCCCCACCCACCACACACACACACACACACACACACACACACACACACACACTCAGTCACTTATACCATTTAATTCAAGGGGCCTTGCCACTCCTGGCAAACCACATACACCAAGAAGTTAAGCCAAGAAACACTAAAGGTACTCTTCCAGTGCTAGCTGTGAATCCACTTATGCACTGGCTGTGTGGATGTAGACAGAAGGGAACCCTGATTGGAGTCTGCACTTTAGTACTCTTGGTCCACCGTAGGGCTCCCACTGAGCAGGTTATGAGCACATCCTTGCTTAATAGGTGAAGACTGATTTCTTTTTGACACATAAATTATAGAAAGCTTTGGCAGGGGAAACAGAAGAAACTGGGATGTGTGTAGAGGCTGGCTGTAGCAGCCTCTGGTGAGGGGATGGAGTGTGAGCAGGGAACACTGAGTTAGACACTAGCTGACTGGAGGGCCTCTCCAGATGGGAGTTTCTGTTTGTCTTGATTTCTTCTAGTTTCTTCCCTTTTCTGTATTTCCTTTCCTTGCTTTTCCTTTCTTTCTAAGTGCTGGGAAACAAGCCCTTCTATAAGCCCAGCTCAAGCCCTCCCATAGCAAGGATGTTTGTTTCACATTTGGGTTTGTTTGTTTGTTTGCGGGAGTCAGGGGTGTTTATTTTGTTTTGCTTGTTGTTGTTTTTCCTGAAACAGGGTCTCTCTGTGACCCTGGCTGTCCTGGAACTTAATAGGCTGGCCTCAAACTTACCAGATCTGCCTACCTCTGCCACTGCCTCTGCCCCTTTGTCCCTGTGTGCCTGTGCCTCTACCTGCTAGGATTAAAGGTGTGCAACACCATTCCTAGCTCCAAACAGAGAACTTGTTAATACTGTGCTCCATCATAAAGCGTTAACCTAGAGCAAAGGCAGTGGCAGTGGTAGTGGTATTATTGTCAATAGCCTAGGGGAATGGATTGTGACTTAGTAACATGTGAAGTGCTTACTTTACAATATAGTCCTATTGTCTTAAAACAGTGCTAAGAGAGATCAGGCAAAGTCCTTCTGATGTTATGAATTATACAAAAAAGATTAATTAGAGTTTTATAGAACAGAGCTAAATAGAGATAGAAGCCATCAGAAGTAAGACATAGCTTTGTTCTGCAATAGAACACCTTAACTGGGTGGAGTTCATTGCAAAGAAAGAAAGTAGTAAAAATTCTAGAAGTCAACATTTTTTTCATGTGTGTATGTAAAAATTGTTTTTAAATTTGCAGCACAAATTCGACTGTCAGAACTACACTATGAAATAGAAACAGCAGAACAGAAAGTATTCCGGGCTACTCAAGAATTTAAACAACTGGAAGAAGCTATGCAACAAAAAAAGGTATGTGAATCATGCTGAAGAAATCATTGTCAATGTGGGCTTGCTTCCTACCTGTAAAACTGTAGTGTTGGTGGTGCACACCTTTAATCCCAGCACTCAGAAGGAAGAGGCAGGAGGATCTCTGAATTTGAGGCCAGCCTGGTCTATAGAGTGAGTTCCAGACCAGCTGGGGATATTCAGCCATATAAATCATTTTGAAATTAATTGCTGGATTATTGTAGAGTAGAATATGGTTACAGTATTTCATTCATAATGATATCCTGTTAACATTTCATAAAATATGTAGAAATAAATTACTTAAAAATTCAGGTGTGGTGGCACATGACAGGCAGGCAAGTATCTGAGTTTGAGGCCAGCCTGGTCTATAGAAAGAGCTCTAGGACAGCCAGGGCTACACAGAGACACATTGTCTTGAGAAACCCTGTCTCAAAAAAAAAAAAAAAAAACCTAAAACAAGCAAACACATATATTACTTAAAATTGACACAAAATGGGCTAAGAGATGGGTTAGTAGATAAGAGTAATTACTGTGTCTTCCAGAGGACCAGAGTTTAGTTTTTAACACGTTAAAAACCCATGTTAGGCAGCTTACAACTGCCTGTAACTCCAGCTCCATAGGCATCCACCTTCACATGGACAGATTCACATGCAGATACATACATAATTAAAAGAAGAAAAATACATTTTAAAAAGTTACACAAAAAGATGTGTTTGGTCTCCTATACTGTGTTGCTTCCTGACTCATCTCTAACCAAGCGTCTTTACCTGAGACTTCGGTTAAGAACTAAAGAACACATCTGCTATTACATGGACATGTCAAACACAAGGTGATGGTGTGGGGGGTGGGGGGGCAATTTCCAAAGTGTTTCATGGAGAGGTAAGTACTTCAGATCTCTGCTGAAATCGCATAGGTTAAATTTTTTTAAATGTATTTTGAATTTTTTTTGACACAGGGTCTCATGTAGCCCAGGATAGCCTGGAAGTTGCTATGTAACTTAGGATAACCTTGAACTACTTACTCCTCTTCCTGCATCCACCTCCCAAGTGCTGGAATTATATATGTGGACTATCATCCTTTGAAAAGCATTGCTACATTTGTATAAATCTCTACATTAAAAATTGTAGGGAGTAGCAGAGGAATATAAAGTTACTGTGTCAACCCTCAGAACTCACTGGTAGACTATCTTCATATTTAAACTGTAGTACAACAGTTAGTTAAATAATTAAAGTCACACAGTCTTGGTTCTATGACCTCCTAATTGAGAAACACCTGAACTGCAGCAGTCATAGAGCATGCTGTTAATCCCAGCACACAGGAGTAAGAGGCAGGCTAATTTTTGTGAGTCTAAGGTCAGCCTCATCTAAATCGTGAGTTCTAGGCCATCTAAGGATACATAGCAAGACCATATTTCGAAAATAAATATAATAAATTGCGGTGGTATCTTTCTACCTTACATGTTTCAAGGATTATAAGGTATGCAATTTAGAGTGGTATCTGATGCGTATGCACGAATCATTAAGTCAGCCATTGTACTGCTCTGACGACAACGACAGCTTTATCTGCACTTGTCACCACATTCCCAGTGTTCATAATCTTTTAGAAGTAAGGTTTCCACCTATAGTTAGCATAAAACTACAAACTCCATAGAGAATGCCTAGCTGTCTTTGCTGCTTTTCAGTTGCTGTGACAAATCACGATGACCAAGGCAATTTATAGAAGAACATGTCTAATTTGGGGACTCACAGTTCTAGAGAATTAGAATCCATGACCTTGTGGCAGGGTGCATGGCAGCAGGCAGGCAGGCTTGGCACTGGAGCAGCAGCTGGGAGACCACATCTTGAGATACAACACAAGGCAGAGAGACCTAACTGGGAATGACTTGGGTTTTTGAAACTTCAAAGTGTAACACCTCCCACAGTGCCAAACCTCTTCAATCTTTGCAAACAATTAGAGACCAAGTATTCAAATATATAAGCATTTGGGAACAATTTCCATTCAAACCACAACACTAGACAATTCCCACATCTCTTACTTTAAAAGTGTTCTATAACAGAGTATTTTTGAAGTTATAGATGCTAGCTTAATAAATCATTGTTACTCTCCTTTGTTAATTATGTGCTGGGGCTGGGGAGAATTAGATTTCAGAAGCAGAGAAAGACCTTCTTCTCAAGCAGTTGAGTAGTAGACTACAACATCTAAACAAATTACGCCAAGAAGCTCTGGATCTAGAAATGCAGATGGAAAAGCAAAGAAAAGAAATTGCCGAAAAGCATGAAGAGATCAACAATGTGCAGCTAGCCACAGATAGCCTGGATTCCAAAGACCCAAAACATGTAAGTAAAATTGGAAATCTTGACTTGACTTTATATCTGTGTTTAGCTAGTATTTGCCTTACCATTTTAATAGCAGAATCTTTTCTCAAAGTTTTCATTTGGTATACAGATTTAAGTAAAAAAAAAATATATATATATATATATACATATACACACACACATATATATGTATATATACATTATTTGTATATGTATGCATATAATTAGATAGAAATATTATCTAATATGATATGAATGAATTCATATCAAACATTTATGTCCAAAATGAAACCACTTAGTCTTGAACAAATTGGTTTTCAATAAATGAAGACTACATGGCACACTGTTTGGGGTTAGTGGTTGAATTTTGTTGTATTCTAGAGCAAGAGAAACTTTCTTCAAGGTGTGCTATATATTTCCCTCCTAAAGACAGGAAGTACTGAAGCAAGGTCAGGGTCAGAGGACTTCTATACCTCTTTAATTTTTCATGCAGATGATCCATAAATGTTATTTGCTGGTTCTGTTTATTTTGTCCTTAAAAATAAAACATCTCGGCCGGGCGGTGGTGGCGCACGCCTTTAATCCCAGCACTTGGGAGGCAGAGGCAGGCGGATTTCTGAGTTCGAGGCCAGCCTGGTCTACAGAGTGAGTTCCAGGATAGCCGGAACTATACAGAGAAACCCTGTCTCGGAAAAAAAAAAAAAAAAAAACATCTCTGGAGTTTGCCATGCTGTGTTGTGAAATCAAGATGGCTGAATGATAGAGTTAGACTCTTGTCTCTTTCTGTCAATCAATACCTTAGTAAATCTTACTAATGATGTGTATTTTATCTACTGTTCTGAAATAAGGTAAAACTATTTGCTTCATAATTTATTGTTGCAGGTGGAATTGTAAAGTTATAATTTAAAAAATTAAGATCTCTGGACTAAAAGGAATCAGAATTTAATGTGATAAGGACAGGGCACTAGAAATGCTTTAAGTACTTGTCAGATTTCTCTTTAAACAAATCAGTTTTATGTGTATGTATGTATGTAAGTGTGTGCATACATATAAATAGAGGCTATGTAATTTTGACAAGGATAAACTAATTGTCATAGGTATAAAATATCTTCTAAAAAGAAGCCTTGGTATTCTTACAGAAAGTATTAGTTTATTTGTGTGTGCATGCATGGGTAGTATACATTTGTGTGTGCACACAGTGTTGTGTGTCTGTGGAGGGCAGAGGTCAATGTCCATTAGCACCCTCACTTGTTCTCTGTTTGCATATTAATGAATTCATTAATTCATTCACTCCTTTTTGAAACAAGATCTCTTACTGATCTCTTACTGAATCTGGAGCTAATTAATTCAGCTAGGTTAGCCAGCCAATGAGTTTCAGAGATTGGCTTTTCTCCCCCCACCTAACCCCGCACTGGGGTTACATAGTCTTATTCTGGGCATCCAGATTCAGCTTCTCATGCTCATATATCCATCTCCCCAGGTTACTTTCAAGAATGTTTGTCAGATGAAAAAAATTAGAGATTTTTTTAAGTACTGAAATGTATAATAGTCAGTAGTATCTTACTGTGTTATATTTACACATAAAGACTTCCATCTATGAACGGGTTGCCATGACAATAGAAAACTATATTCTCGGGAGGCAAGAATGAAGCAGCCTGGTGCTCCTGAGTCAGATTAAAGCCTGAATTGTGTTTGTTTCAACAAATGGCCATGACGTTCTAGGCATAAGGGAAGTTAATTCTCACTGTATTTCTGTGCAGTATCACATAGCGGAAAGGGCTAAAGAAACCTTTTGTTTTGGTTTTGTTTGTTTGGTTTTTGTTGTTGTTGTTGTTGTTGTTGCTGTTGCTGTTGTTTTGAGACAAGGTTTCTTTGTTGTAGCCTTGGCTGTCCTGGAACTCAGAGAGATCCTCTGCCTCACGAGTACTGGGATTAAAGGTGTACTATCACCTCCCTGTTTTTTTTGTTTTGTTTTGTTTTGTTTTGTTTTTTTTTGAGGGATGTGCCTCAAGACAGGGTTTCTCTGTGTAGTCTTGAGGGTAGAAATGTGACTTAGGAAAATTAAATTACTTGCCCCTCAGCACTCTTAGGAAGGGATGCAGCCCTTGCTTAAGTTATTACAACAACTCTCTTCTTACAAAAGGATTTTAAAAACCTAAAAATGAAAATGAAAAATAAAATCTTAGCTCAGAACCAAGCCTAGTCAGATTTAAAAAAAAAATAACGTAAACATTTTATTAGGTTTCAAAAGAGGAAATGGCATTTAAAAATCGAATCCCATTTTAGTTACCAAGTTTTCCCAGCTAGAGGAACAATTATCACCCGCAGAAGATCGGTCTTGCTTTCCTAGGGGGAATTGGAGTGATCTTTCAGCCTTTGGGCTTGATTGGCCCTCGGGAGCTTCCTGTGTTTTGATTTAAAGTTGGAGGAGGGGCCTGCCCACAGAGACTGCTGGTGACTGGACTAGCTCACTGTCACTCACGCTTGACTAGGACCGTAGTTTGAGGCGCTGGGAAGTTACTTGGGCACGGAGGCGCTTGCTAAGATGTGGCTGTCAGAGAGGGAAGTGCACATGAATTTGAAGACAAACGTAGAAAGCTTTCCACACGCTGTTTTTGTTCTTCACGGCTCAGTTGTAACAGGAAAGATTCGGAGTTAAGGTATGGTCGTTCCTCTGAGTATAAAGAAAGGGCTTGGAAGGAGGAGGAGTCAGATCTGTAAGTTCCTGTTTGTTTTTACAGTAACTCCTTTGTGAGCTCCACCGCTGCAGAAAAACCGCAGGATCGGCTGTGGCACCGCGTGTTTAATGCATAGCATTGACATCTTTTGAACCACATGCTTGCCCTGCATGTAGAAGTTGCAATGCACTTTTAACGGCGAATTTTAAGCTGTTGATTAAGAGTACAGTAGAATTTTTGTTCATTCTTGAGCCACAAAAGTGCTTGGCATAGTATTAGGATATTAACTTTTACCTACATTATTAAGTGTAGGAAAGATTTAAGATGGGTATTTGGGGAGTGGGGAAAGGTGATTCGGACATGCCGTCAGATCTACCACTAGTAAAATAATAAAAGCTGGCATTAAAGGTGGCATGGCCACTCATTTGCTCTCCATTTGAGAGGAGAGGACCTCTCAAACTAAGTATTTTCTTGTAGAAGCTAACATGTCTTAGGCTTGAAAACCTTAGCACTTGTTGCTCGGGCTTTAACTGTTCTCCTAATGACTTCTTCCTCAGTTATTGTTCTGTTCTTCTGATCCTCTTGGATAAGGTTGGCATCTTGGGAGCCTTGAGGGTAAGGGTGGAATGAGTAGGAAGGCAAATTTCTCTTGGGAATTATTGTGTCTCCAAATGAACTGTTGCCTAAGGAGACCAGTCAAGACATTTGATTGATCCTCGATTCAGGCTTACATTTGTGAAGTGGAAGGTTAGACTAGATCATTGGTTCTCTGCTTTCCCCAGCACACCTGAGGGAGATGATACATTCCTCTCAGTTAGCAGTGGCCGCATAATGCCATAATTGTCAGGGCGCAGGAACAAGAGGGTGTGTGGGCCAGAGCACGGATAATGTAAGGGGTATGCCTCCCAGGGCCCTACAACTGAATACTCACTGGGATAAATGGTTTTTGAGGATCCTCTCCATTCCCAGATAATTATATCTAAGAACAAAATGTTTGAATGGGAGATAGGAAATAAACATGAATCCCATGTGTTTATTGATCAGAAGTCTCCATTTTCCCCAAGCCTCCCCGAGAAACCTTTCAAAGTATATTTAAATGCTTTTCTTTTCAAATTAAAAAGACTTTAGTTATTTGCTATAAAACTCCCAACCTAAAATTTTTGTAAATTTTAAAAATCTATAAGTAAAATCTCTTAGAGTCCTTATACACAAGTATAATGCTTACTTATATTTTGGAATTACCTTTGGATGTTCCCTGTAAATATACTGTCTTTCAGTATAACCAATGTTCTCAAAACCTATTTTTAAAAAGATATATTTTAATGTTATGCATAAAACACTGAAATTTCTATATTGTGCCCTTGAAAAAATGGCTTACCCTCCCTGATCATCTCTGTTTTTCTCATCTTATCTCAGATCACCCTAGAGTTAAACAAGAACCATTTATATGAAAATACTAAAGGGCCTAACTCAGATGAAATTATCACATTTTATTTTCAATACTGGTTTTAAAAATGTTGCTAAGGATTATTATTTTCAAGAGTTTAAAATTTTTGGGTTGTATTGATTATTTTTTTCCCTGAAATTCAGTCCCATATGAAAGCCCAGAAGAGGGGTAAAGAACAGCAGCTTGACATTATGAACAAGCAGTACACACAACTGGAAAGCCGCCTGGACGAGATACTCTGTAGAATCGCTAAAGAGACTGAAGACATCAAGGACCTTGAGCAACAGCTTACAGATGGTGAGAACTTAAGTGTGCTTTAGGGTGGATAGCTTCAGGGTGCGCAGAAGATGCTTACACGGACAGTCCAGGACTGGCTGCATACAGTCCAGCTCCTTTTACTAGTGTTTGATGGGGAAATTTGGCTGAATATATCCAAAATGTTTAATAAAATTTAAAGTATTTTGTATTATTATGGTTTGTTACGTTGATGACCAGTGAATCAGGCTTCAGTAGACAAAAGTCAGTCTGATCAGGAAAAGCTTGGTCATTGATTGTCTCCCCTGGCATAGAATCCGTTCAGGAGCCCGTTGACATTAGAAAACACGTTGTCTAGTTATAGAAGGTGTATAGAAAGAAGGCCAGTGTAAATAGTATTCTCAGAGTAGTGGAAGAGGGCACAGTACATCAGGTATAGTAACGAGAGCCTGAGCTCAGTGTAAGGAAAGGTTCCATGTCATTCTTTGTCACCTTCAATTTGTTTCTGCCTTGATAATTAGTTGTTGAGAGTGGCTTTTTAAAGTTTTCATAAAAGTATCCTGTAAAATAGCATGTGTCAGCATATGCTTTTTAAGTACTTAATAAAAAATTTATGTGTTTGGTTGTTATGCCTGAAGTATGGTAGTGCGCATGCTGTGCCCGTGAAATTCGTAAGAAAACGTTACATACCGAGGAACAGAAGTTACAGACAGTTGTGAACCTCCATGATGAGAAGTCAGTTACTCTTAAATGATGGGCCATCTCTCCAGTCCCTGTGATACCTTTTTACCCTTCATATACATATGTGTATACACATGTACACATATATATATACAAATATGTTTATATATACACGTGTGTGTATATATATAAATATACATATATGTGTATGTGTGTATATATATTTATGCTGCCAGTCTGAGATTGGTGTTAGTCTTATATATTGAATGGTCTTTATTGTGAATTCAGGAAGAACACATAGTTTTATTATACCTTTTATTATGCTTTACTTATAGTTTTTTTTTTTTTTTTTGAGACAGGGTTTCTCTGTGTATCCTTGGCTGTCCTGGAACTTGCTCTGTAGCTCAGCTGACCTCAAACTCACAGAGATTCACTTTCCTCCGCCTCCCAAGTGCTAGGATAGTACCACTACCTAACAATGCCTTTTTTCTTATTTTAGAAGAAATTAAATTTTACAGAATTATTCAGACATTCTGTAAATATTTGTCATAAATATGCTCGTCTTATTTATGCATACTCATACAATATTCCTGTATTATAGGAAATAAATTATCCTATCTTCAAAAATTAGATATAATAAGAAACTTAGACTTTTACTGTGGGCTAATAACTAATCACTAGAGACAAAATACTTCTAAAATACTTATTATCCCTCTGTTTTCCTCGTGCATAGGCCAGATAGCAGCAAATGAAGCTCTGAAGAAGGATTTAGAAGGTGTCATCAGTGGTCTGCAAGAGTACCTGGGAACCATCAAAGGCCAGGCAACTCAGGCCCAGAATGAGTGCAGGAAGCTACAGGATGAGAAAGAGACATTGCTGCAGAGATTGACAGAAGTCAAGCAGGAAAAGGACGAACTCGAAATAGTTGCCATGGATGCAGAAAATATGAGGAAGGTATGATTGGCTTTTCTACTTGTTTGAGCTTCAGAAGTAAATGATGTGTGTCAAATTCATTTAGAAATGGGTCATCAAATAACTGAAGAATATGAGCGTGGGTTTGCAGTCAGAGATCTGGGTCCATAACTCACCTCCTTTTTCTAGCTGCACAGTGCTGTGGTCCCTGAAATAGTTTTCCAGTTGCTTACCATAAACTGTAAGTTCCCTTCTGGGACTGTTATCAGATGTACCAGGGAATGTTAAAACACAAAAGTCCAGGGAAGGACGGGCCTTACTTATTACACTTCATTATTCTCTTGTTTTATAAACGTTTCCCCACTCCTGTCTTCCTCATATACTTTCAGACTAGAGTGTCACAGAGATAATTACTTTGGAAAGCAACATGTTGGTAACTTGGTGAATTTTCAGGTGACATTTAGTAGAGGAGTTGTATTTCAACTTGGATATGCCAGCATGCCCCTGTATCCTGTTGTTCATAAAGTCTGTCTGTGCGAGGCAGTAGCAGTTGGCCAGCATTTTGTGCTCAGGTTAGTTACAATGACTTAAGATGCTTATGCCGCACTCTGGCTGCTGCATTTAAACATGCTGAATCTTTGCAGGAGCTTGCAGAGCTAGAAAGTGCCCTCCAGGAACAGTATGAGGTGAACGCATCCCTGCAGCAAGCCCAGGGAGATCTCAGTGCCTATGAAACTGAGCTAGAGACTCAGCTCAAACTAAAAGACGCTGAAACCAGCCAGCTCAAGCAAGAGTTGGAAAAACTCATAAGGCGCACTCAGGTAAGTAGGAGCATATGCCAAATACAAACTAAGCAGCCTGTGCTGTGTCTGTCCCTCTTTGAGATAACATCTCTCTATATAATGTAGCCCATGCTCGCCTAGAATTTATGGAAATCATCCTGCCCCAGCTTTGTAGTGCTGGAGTTACAAGCATGGGCCACTACACCTGGCATTGTCTTAATATCAAATATTTTTAATATAATGGATATGGATTGATGGAACATAAAAAGGAGCATATTTTGGGAGTCTGACGTTCTGAAATCAAACAGTAGCCCCGTGTAAAATGTGGCCAGATTGTTTCATGGCTCCATGCCCCCCAGCCTGGCCCTCTGTTAGATAGCAGATACTGAGATAAAGGGGACAATGGGCCTTAGTAGTTAGGGTTTGATAAGTCCTAGGGTTCCTTCCTTAGAATAGCTTTAAGAGCTTCTATTTAAGTCGACTTTAGATTATAGTTTGCTGTTTCCTTTTATGATTGGTTGAAAGATCCACTTGTTTATTATACTTGTAAATTAGAGAAAATAATATTTACTCAATAAGGTCCTTTGAGGATCTGTTCTGAGGAGTTGGTAGTCCAGCAAGTTAAACAGGTGTGTGTGTGTGTGTGTGTGTGTGTGTGTGTGTGTGTGTGTGTGTGTGTGAGAGAGAGAGAGAGAGAGAGAGAGAGAGAGAGAGAGAGAGAGAGAGAACAGCTCTGAAAGAGCCAGTCGTGTATAACCACCTTTAGAAAGGATGCCTCATTAGGGCATAGGAGCGAGTGGGAATGAAAGGAATAGAAAGGGAAGGTGAGTGATCTTAATAAAGGGTTAGAGAGGGCAATGTACTGCAAGATCTTCAGACCTCAGGGCAAAGAAAGTGCAGAAGGAAGGTAAAAGTTAAATGTGAAGGGTGGAGGTGGGCACTGTAGCCTGTCCTTCATCAGAGTGAGATGGTTCAGCAGTTAGGAGCACCTGACTTCTCTCCCAAGGATCTAGGCTGGATCCCAGCACCTACATGGTGGCTCACAATCATCAAAACCCTAGTGCCAGGGAATTCCGTGTCCTCTTCTGGCCTCTGCAGGCACAGACATCCATGCCAGCAAACACAGACACACAAAATGATAAATGTAAAGGCGCACGCTCCAGAGAGTCTGTATGATTAGGAAAGGAACCAAGAATAGGTTTGTGCTGTAGTGATTAATGTTACGTTCTTTTCTTACCAGAGATCAGTATCTTGCCAAGTGTCAGTATTGTGTTTGTCAAGAGCACTATGTTTTATAAAACCATTGGCAGGATCAGAGTAGCGAAAAGCAGCAGGTTGGGGGAAAATGAAGTATAAGTAAATATGTTTTTTTAAAAAACAGTAAGTAAAATTTCTAAATGCCATCTCTTTAGAATGAACTCTTCTCTTCTTTGGGTCTACCTGATGCCCGAACTAGTTTGACTGATGCTCTTTTGTACTTGGTGATAGGCCTTTTCTCTCCCTCAGTGACACAGATATAGGCCAGATTAGATCTTACTTAAAGTAGATAAAGGCAGGTTTATTAGCGGCAGCTCCCGGGTGGGTTTACTGATCTCACAGGTAGAGGTCAGGAAAGTCATTCATCCAGGCTAAAGCAAGAGGGTTTTATAGAGCTGAGTCTAGGAGCTGGAATTGTGTCCACACGCGGTCAAACACTGAGTCCTTGGGCAGGCACTCTTGAGTGGGTTGCCAGAAACAGAGAGACAAGAAGTGATGACATGTTAGTTGTTAGCTGGGAGTTTTCTCTGTGTGGGTGGAGCTAGGGGAGGAAGGGCAGATGGTATTTACCAGCGTGTGCAAGTGGGATGGTGAATAGGGAGTCCAGCCTAACACTTGACTTTTATTTTAGGTAAGTCTTGGCAGAAATGTTTTAAGAACCTTGATGTTCAGTTGGTATTGAAAGCAGTACTCTACCCTTAATTACCAGGACTGGGCTTTAGACCACATAGAAAGTATAGAGCATAAAGAATCTGGTTTCTTGGATTGTTATACTTTAGTATATGAAACCATTTGCGAAGCTTGTTGGATGCAGATTCCATAGATATCTATGGAATATTCTGACTTGTCAAATCTAAGACAGAAACTGGTCATCTGCTATTTTGCTTTATTTTGTAGTTTTTTCCTTCTTCCCTCTCTCCTGCTTTCCTTCTTCCTTTTCTTCTTTGTCCTTCCTTCCTTCCTCCCTCCTTTCCTCCCTCCCTCTCTTCCTATCTTTCTTTCTTTTTTTTTTTTTTTTAAAAAACTTTTTTAAGGTTTTATTTTTTTTTTACATATATATAAGTACACTGTAGCTGTTTCGAAGCACATCAGAAGAGGGCACCAGATCCCATTACAGATGGCTGTGAGTCACCATGTGGTTGCTGGGATTTGAACTTAGGACCTCTGGAAGAGCAGTCGGTGCTCTTAACCGCTGAGCCACCTCTCCAGCCCTCTTCCTATCTTTCACTCTCTCTCTCTCTCTCTCTCTCTCTCTCTCTCTCTCTC
>JADRCD010204804.1:0-15649 GCA_019843815.1 Montemys delectorum | reverse complement strand
CTCTCTCTCTCTCTCTCTCTCTCTCTCTTTCTCTTTCTTTGTCTTTGAGATCAGGTGTCATTTTGTAGCCCAGGATAACCTCTCACTCCTCCTGTCTTAACCTCCCAAGTGCTGGGATTACAGAAGTGTACCACCATGCCAAGCTTCATCTGCATGTTTCAAAAATATGTGTATGAGTGTTGCCTGCAGGTATGTCTGTGTACCACATGCATTTTTGTAACCTGCAGGGGCCAACAGGTATCTAATCCCCTGGACCTGGGGTTATAGGTTGTTGTGCGCCACCATGTAGGTTCTGGAAATTGAACCCAGAACCTCTGGAAGAGCAACTAGCGTTCATCACCACTTAGCCATCTCTCCAGCCCCCTCATTTTTAATAGATATGTGAAGTTATTTTGATACAGGTATTTGAGGACCACAGTTACTGTTAAAGGTGGATGCTTGGGTCTGTCCTAAAGACTCTGATGATATATCCAGGCTGAGCAAATTCAGATATGCATTCCTTATTAAGTATTAATAGTCAGAAGGGCATGTAAAACAATCTTGGGTTTTTAAGTTTCAGAATATAAATTTAGAACTATAGCAGTGCACAGTGCATGTATAAATGTATATTTGTGTTTTGGAATGTGAACTATGACTGTTTTGCACTTTGATAACATTGCTTCCTCTGATGATAGCTAGAGCAATCGGTGCTTCAAACAGAACTGGAGAAGGAAAGACAGTCCCTCAGGGATGCCCTGGGTAAGGGCCAGTCCTCAGAAGAGAAGCAACAGGAGAACAGTGAGCTCCGTACACAGCTTAAGCAGCTGCAGGTAAAGATCTGTGCTCGTGGGGCACCCACAGATGGTGATGGCTTTACTCTGGCGTTTAGAGCTTGAGTTATTAGGTAAAAATGACCTCTGGGTGCAGTTCATTGGAACACTTGCTCCTAAGTGCTGAGATTTAAGGCATGTGACACCATCCCTGACCTTTTCTTTTTCTTTCTTTTTTAAAGATTTCCTAATTGTAGGCAGTTCTCACAGTCTTCTCAGTAAAGACGCTACTAAAACTGTGATCCGTTTTTTATCTCTGTGGAGTCATATAGATCCCTATGTGTATGCAGTCTTACTGGATTATTAATTTTTATTTTTACTATGAAAATTTAAAATGGTCACAAAACCAGAATAATCCTTTTGGTTCATTGCCTGATTTATTCAGTTATTAACATTGTCTCATTTTAATTTACCTTTTTCTTTGAAATATTTTAAAGAAAAATTCAAATTGGGAGTAGTGGTGCCTGCCTTTAATCCAACACTCTGTAGGCAAAAGCAGGTGGATCTCTGTGAGTATCAAGGCCAGCCTGGTCTACATAGTTCCAGGACAATAGGACTACATAATGAGACCCTGTCTCAAAAAAGAAAAGCCCACTATATTTTCACCTAGAAAGTACTGTGCAGCTTTTCTTGAAAAGAACTAAAGTAAAGTCTTCAGGGGTGCCTACATCTAAGGTATAAACTGAAGTCAGCTTTCCAAACCTGCTCCTTTCCATGGTCTGCCCTAGTTAGAGCTAGATCCTACTTGGCCTTCTGGCCTCCTGATATAGAATACAACTTTCGTATTCTTGGCTTTCTCAAAAGTCAGTTTGTTAAAATGAACTCATGATAGCATAAGAAAGAGATAGTTCCTATTGTGTGACAAACTTACCCTGGGAAGACAAAACACAGGTCTACTCACTCACCCTAGATAGGGACGAATAGACAGACCAAAGGATGAATACCACCAAAGTCTAACTTGATGAACTAGCAGTGCTGCACTGGATTTGCAGGCAAGTAACCCTGAGGCTGTTAGGGACAGTCAAGGGAATAGCATTCATCACTTAGGATATAGAAACATTTTTCTTTATACTGTGGGGATGTTTTAGCAAATCTTTTTGTTTGTTTGTTTGTTTGTTTGTTTGTGACAGGGTTTCTCTGTATAGCCCTGGCTGTCCTGGAACTCACTCTCTAGACCAGGCTGGCCTCAAACTCAGAAATCTGCCTGCCTCTGTCTCCCAAGTGCTGGATTAAAGGCGTGCACCACCACTGCCCGGCTTAGCAATTCTTTGTATTTGAAAGAAGCATCACCTGAATTCCATCCTGTAGCCAAGATATGTTTATGCATTTGTTAATAATGAATTCGTTTGCTGGCAGATAACGCATCCTTTCCATTTTACCTCTACACACAGGATGACAACAACCTATTAAAGAAGCAGCTGAAAGAGTTTCAGAATCACCTTAACCATGTAGTTGATGATCTCATTCATCCAAAGGAAGTAGCAGCTCGTGTAGACGAGCTAAGGAAAAGGTTGAAACTAGGAGCTGGGGAAATGAGGTAAGGAGAAGCAGGACCCCGAGTTATCATGAGCCTTCTTCCCTCTTCAGAGCTGTAGCTAGGACCAGCCATGAGCTTGTCCTCCTTGGGCTCTGTAATACTGATTGATGTTTCTGAAAGGCTGTGATACAAGAGTGCTTAATTCTAATAATAATGTTAAGGTATTTAAGAGTCTCTTGAAAGTATATGATCAGAAATAAGAGTCACATTATGCACTTTGGGCAGAGAACCAGTACAAAGCAGGATAGTGTCAAGTTTGTAGACATTCATCCTTAGCCTTTGTCTTCAGATTGGCAGTGGTTTGATACAATGGTTTACACTGATACCAGTCCCTTCACACAGTGCTCTTTCTTCTTAATGTTAGCATAAACATGTTTGTGTCAAATTTATACCTTCTTGTTTTTTTTCTCCGTAGAATCCATAGTCCTTCAGATGTCTTAGGGAAAAGTCTTGCTGATCTGCAGAAACAGTTCAGTGAAATCCTTGCACGATCCCAGTGGGAAAAAGAGGAAGCCCAAGTTAGAGAGAGGAAACTCCATGAAGAAATGGCTCTCCAGCAAGAGAAACTGGCAAATGGTCAAGAGGAGTTCAGACAGGCCTGCGAAAGAGCACTTGAAGCCAGAGTAAGAAAGGGCAGAGACAGCAGAGGGAGGCCTTCAGCAAATGTTTGCAGCATGTAAATCAGCATACCCGTTATTATTTTCACTCAATGCATTTCAGTACTGTGCTAAAATCCAATGCTGAATATGGCTATTGATGTCAAAGCCGGGCCTGTTTGTAACACGGGTTTCCTTGTTACAATGCAAGTGAGAGATTTTTATAATGAGCAGAAAAATAATACTGCATTTGCTAAAGTATAGTGTTGTGGCAGAATCTGTTTTTAACCTACCGATGTTCACATTGAGGCAAGCATTCAAATCCCAGAGAACAAGATGAAAACATTTTTGGTCACTATTTAGTAGAAAACCTTGTTATGTTCTCTAGAAAGGAAATGATAGCTTCATAGCATTCTTATTTTGCTTAAAACATATAGATATGTACATATGTATGTATGCATGCATGCATGTATGTACAAATATGTGTTTATATGTGTATGTTTACATGTGTGTGTTTATGTGTATACGTGTATATATATAATATGTACATACATACATGTATAAATACATGCATACACACACACACACACACACACACACCTACATAAGCCTGAAATCCCAGCACTAAGGATATGCAGGTGGGAACATCACAAGTTTAAAGTTAGCTTTGGCTGTATATCAAGAGCTTGTCTCAAAAAAAAAAACAAAGGAGTTCTTAATTTTATTTCCTCACAGATTAAGTTTGATAAAAGACAACATAATGCAAGAATCCAGCAATTAGAAAATGAAATTCACTATTTGCAAGAAAACCTAAAAAGTATGGAAAAAATCCAAGGCCTTACAGACCTGCAGCTTCAGGAAGCAGATGAAGAGAAGGAAAGAATTCTGGCCCAACTCCAGGAGTTAGAGAAAAAGGTGAGAAGCCTAGAAAAGTAAGGTTTCTGTTTCCCAGGTCCTTCCTGGTGACAGGGTCAGAGGTGGAGGCCACACTCAGCTGTCTGTGTTGCCTGCACAGTGCTGAGCGGGACCTCACAGCTGGGTACTTGTTACTCAGTCATGGACCTGAGACTGTCACTGTAGAGTGAAACAAGAGACTTGGAAATGGGAGACCAAGCTTTAGGGTCATTTAGGTGCTAGTTAACAAATGATAATAGGATGGATGCCTTACCACCGTCGGAACACTCTGCTCACCTGGGTACATCCGTAGGAATTACGTTGACACTCTTCACCTCCTCTTCTAATACCTTGGCCTCTCCAGTGACATTTTCTGCATCTGCCTCCACCCATCCCAGTGTCATCCCCTGAATCACATTTAGAAATTTCACTTCATGGTTCTGAAACCACAGACTGTGGCATCTGGCTCTAATCCCAGCCTCTGTCTTCCTAGCCCCAACATGTCAACACTTTTCTGGCTTCCTTGAGCTTCTGATTCATCTGCCTCTAACTTTTCAGTCTCTGCTTTCCTTCTTGTCCAGCCTAAAGTCTGTAGCCAATCACTGAGTCTTTTTTCACCCATAAGTAGCTTAAAGGTCCTTGTCTTTCTCCTGTCTCACTTCCCTGACAAAACTTAGATCCCTACTCTCTTGGGGTCTGCATGCCTTGGGGGAGGTAGAGCATCAGTCTCTAGCACAGTGACGTCACTACAGTCTCACTGTCACATTACACATGGTGTCAGTCTATGCCAGTAAGCTTGCTCCATCCCACTGTGAGGGAGGCCTCCTTCCTCTCATCTGCCCTCCCTCTCCTCTCCATCTCAGCACAAGTGATCTACACCATAGGAACCTTTAGTCACCAAGTCTTGTTGACTTCCACCACCCTTGTCTAGCCCTCCTCCTCCTCCTCCTCCTCCTCCTCCTCCTCCTCCTCCTCCTCCTCCTCCTCCTGGACAACTGCTGTGCCTACCTAGCTGATTTCCCAGTTCTACACATGATGCTACTCCACAGAGCAATCAGCCTGCCTTTGTAAAATGGGAAAATGGTTGGAGTCAGACTCTTCTTATTTCCTGACCTCCACTATTAGAGACCAAACTTCTTAATCCTAGGACCCTGTATGATTTGTTCATTTCGATACCTTCAAAAATGTCAAGGTCTTCAGTATCACACATCCAGGGCCTGATACAGTTATTTTGAAGGTTGGCCCATCTGTTATGCTTCTGAGAAATAAGGTTTGGGAGGTTGTTTGCTTAAGTTTATTTATTTGTTTGTTTGTTTGTTTTTATATGTAGGGGTGTTTTGTTTGTGTCTGTGCTATGTACCACATGTGTTCCTGGTGCCTGCCAAGTCCAGAAAAGGGTGTCAGATTCCCAGGAACTTGAGTTACAGGTTGTGAGCTACTATGTGGGTTCTGGGAATCCAGCTTGCATCCTCTGGAACAAGCTCTGAGCCATCTTTTCAGAAATGGTTAAGAAAACCATTATTTTAAAGGGTTTATATGTAGAGAGCTAGAGAGATGACTCAGCTGTTAGGAGTAGTGCAGACAACCATGAGGACCAAAGTTCCAAGTCTAGCAACCTGCACAGCAAACCGACATCATGCATACACGTGTAGTCTGAGCTGTGAGGGACTCTGACACAAGAGGATGGTAGGACTTGCTGGCTCTAGCCCAGCTGAGAAAACACACTGCAAAGAGAACATTTCTGTCTCAAAGAACTCAGTGAGAAATGATAGGGAGGGACATATGATGCTCTCTCCTGCGTCTACATCTGTACACATGTATACTCACACTCAGCTGTGTGCATGTGCATGCATGCACACACACAACTTTGTTTTTATCTCTGGTGAAGTTACTATTCAGTGAGTATTTATGAAGCACCTGGTATGATTCAGCACTCTTCTTGACATGTGCCTGTAGCAGGGAACAGAGCCTGGCTCTCTTGGAGCTTACATCATAATTTCCTGCTTTTGAATAATTCTTTTATTTCATTTATGATTCTTTTATTTTAGAAGAAACGGGAAGATGCCAGATCTCAGGAGCAGTTTCTTGGTTTAGATAAAGAACTGAAGAGTCTGAAGAAAGCTGTGGCTGCTTCTGATAAACTAGCTGCCGCTGAGCTCACCATTGCCAAAGACCAGCTCAAGTCCCTGCATGGAACTGTTATGAGAATTAATCAGGAGCGAGCAGAGGTCAGTACTTAGACTGCTCAGGATGTGCTCATCAGCACTGTCTCAAAATGAAGAAGCATACATTTCTGATCCTTGGTACAAACCACTGTGACACTGTTTGCTTTCCTGTTTGTTTCTTTCTTTGTTTTTGGTTTTCAAGACAGGGTTTCTCTGTATAGCCCTGGCTGCCTGGAACTCACTTTGTAGACCAGGCTGGCCTTGAACTCACAAAGATATGCTTGCCTCTGCCTCCTGAGGGCTAGGGTTAAAAGTATGTACTACCACCACTGATTCTACCTGCTTTTCTTAAGAACCGGTGGTTATATTCCATCATAACCCCCAAGAATTTATTTGGAGTCATCAAATGAATAATGAAGGATAACAGTCTCCTTGGAGAAGTTACTGCCAAATGCATGCTAGGATTCCAGTTTGGAAGACTCATCATTCCGTCTCTCAGAACTTCAAATTTTGTTTTCTCCTCTTTCTCCTCTTCCTCCTCCTCCTCCTCCTCTTCTTCTTCTGCTGCTGCTGCTTGTTTGCTTTTTTTTTTTTTTTTTTTTTTTTGAGATAGGATCTCTCTATGTAGCCATGACTATCCTGTAACTATGTAGACCAGGCTGACCTGCAACTTATAGGGATCCACTAGCCTCTGTCTCTCAAGTTCTGGGGATAGGGTATGTGCCACCATGCTCATCTTGAGCCTTGAAATGTTGATTTTGTGTATATATTTGAAATCCTACCTTATAGGCTGCTAGTGCTCTGGTGCAGCAATGGTGATGGTGCTCAGTAGGACACAGATTCTAATGAGCTTGAGATAGTTGATTATAGTAAGAGAAAACGATGAACGAGAACCCAGAAAGACAGCCATAGGAGGCTAGGACAGTGAAGAGGAATTCCTTATTCCTCTTGCAAAACTCTCCACTTGTTCCAGGGTGGATCAGGCTTTGCACCACATGTGAAGGCATAAGCCAGGCTGGTTATAGGATGGGGGCGGGGGATCACTCTGAGAGGAAGAAGAACTGGAGATGAGCATTTGTGACAGTAGCGCCCTTCTCACGATTTGTCCATAGGAGCTGCAGGAGGCAGAGAGGTTCAGCAGAGAGGCCATGCAAGCAGCCAAGGACCTGACTAGAGCTGAGGCGGAGATCGAGCTTCTGCAGCACCTTCTCAGGGAGAGAGAGGGCCAGGTCAGTGCTGGTACCCGGAGGCACCCTCTTGCTAGCTCCTTGAGTGCTCAAAGCACTGAAGTACACTCAGTAGGCAGCTCTTTAGCCTGGCCTGCTCAGTGCCATGAAAATGAAAGGGGTAAGACTGGTCAAAAGTAAATTGAAGAGGATAGGCTTCTTAGTTACAAGGATAAATAAATGCCCCTGAGTGTGCTCATTGACACTTTGTGTGTATGGTTTTTTCAATAGTTCCGAGATGAGATAGAGAATGCAGATTTAGGTGCTAAAGGAGCAAACTCACAGCTGCTAGAAATTGAGGTGATGAACGAGGCCATGGCAAAGCAAAGGGCTGAGATCACAAGGCTCCGGGATGTATTAAACCTCACGGGAACAGGTAAAGTACTGTTGGGCTTTGATTTGGGATGGTTCTGTAATTAAAAACTCAAGTACCTTCTCCTGCCTTTAGAGAAAAGTGCTTAGCTGAAGGAAGTCAATTCCATGCCTGATCTAGAGAGTCATGGCTTTCCTGATAAAGAATTTAAAAAGCATTTTAGAGTGTGGTATTAGGGGATTTGATTTTAGCAAGACGAAGTGTTTGTACATCTGTTAACTTTCTGCAAATTACTTTATAATCAATGGACAGAAAGATGTTCTCTTGGTGTTCAACAAAAAATAATTTAATTACCCAAGGGCAGGCTGAAAGTCAGCTTTGGAGACATGGTAGATTCTGTTGGCTCTCCTGAAGTCTCTTTTCTGTGTTGGGAGAGAAAAGAAGTCTGTGAGTACATGGCAGCTTCATACAGTGGCTTTCCTTTACAGATGAAAAAGGAGGCATTGAAAATGTTTTAGAGGAAATCGCTGAGCTCCGGCATGCAGTTTCTGCTCAGAATGAGTACATCAGCAGCATGGCAGATCCTTTCAAAAGACAAGGCTGTTGGTATTTTATGCCACCACCACCATCATCAAAAGTAGGAATTCTGTGTTGCTGGAATTATATACTGAGTTTTTTCTCTTCCCCAAATTTGTTAGCAGGTGCTGAAAACACTTCTCTGCTGAGACATACGTTTAGGTTCTTCAGTGTTGTGTGTTATTTGAGATGTAAAAATAGAGCTGCCCCACAGAAAAGAGTGCTTGCCTTTTTATGGCCAGTGTTGAGAAGAGGATAAAAGGTTAGGATGACTTAAGCCCAAAGAGCTGACCAAGAATGATTGTAGAATTGTGCAGAAGTGTGGACAGGATAATGGGTACCTAGGTTTCCTTTCCTTCTTAAAACAACCCAGTGCTGTGCTGTATTAGAGTGCTGTGATGGCAGATACAGCCCTGCACTCAGAGCTCATGGGCCATGTGAGTGTAATTACATGCTGTGACAGCAGGTTTGCCCGGTGTGCTCTAGGTGCAAAGAGGTAGGTTTCAGGGAATTCTTCTCATGAGCAAGTTCAGGAAGGAAGCTGAATAGATGGGGCTGTAAGGTGAGCAGTGAGCAGGCATCCAGCAGGGGTATAAAGAGGGAGGACACAGCTTGTGTAAAGAGGAAGGTTGGTGTGGCTCTAGCAAGGAACCTTGAGGGTTAGACCTTTGTTGGGAGGGCTGAAGCATAAGCTGAAAGGTAGATGGGGGCTGTCTAGTTACTTTCTGCCTCTGTGTCAAAGCATGGCCAACACTGCTCAGAGAAGAAGGCGCTTACTTGGGGCTCTGGCTCCAAAGGATAATAGTCTGCTGTGAGGAGGCATGGTGGCAGGGACAGACTGACTGGGGGAAGTACATATCTTGAACCACAGGTACAGAGAGTGCACTGGGAATGGCAAAAGGCTTCGAAGCCCCCAGGCCTGCCCCCAGCTAGGTCACACCTCCCCAAAAAGCACCACCAACTAGGGACCAGGTGTTCAAATACAGGAGCCTATGGGGACATTCTCATTAAACCCACAGGGCCATCCTTTACAAGGGACCATTCTCTATGTCATGGGAAATGAGATTATGGTTAATAGAATTAAGAGTTCAGAAGTGTCTCGCCCGCCTCGCCAGCAAGGAAGACTCGGCAACAGGATTCTTCTTGATCATACTTTATTGGGAGCGCTCACATTTGCTGAAGCGAGAAAGACCCTGAGCCCAAGCTGGGTGCGGCTTAAATAGCTGAACCGACTACGTGCTCAAACCTGATTGGTGCTTTTGCAAGAACTCAATTAGCATTCTGCTTGGGTGGGTAAAGAGTAGTGGCTTAAGGCTGGAAGTTGTTTACCACAATCTGGAATGGGAAATGGGTGGGATCTTAGAACGGCTCCCCACACAGAAGAATCTTCTAGCTGAGCACAGGATAGCGTTACAGCAAGGTGAGCTTTCTGTGCACTATTTGAACATCCACGTGAAGGACAGAAGAAACCAGAACTAGATGAGTGGAGCTGGAAAGAAGAGGTAATATTAAGGGATGAGCTTGCTATCTGAGCTTGGAAGTGAGGAGTAGATCTAATCAGGACTTATCCAAAGCAGAGGGTCTTAATGACACTGTGAGAGTCAGCTGTGGGCCAATAGCAAGGATGCAGCTCAGACATTAGGGTCCCAGGACTCTGACTGTGGTCTCAGCCAGAACCGACATGCAGAATCCTCCCAGAAATGTGAAGGAAGCCAACACCCTGTAACCAAGGCTGGAGGGCAAAAACAGGAAGAGACAAAAACTGTCCTCCTGTGCTAAGTGTGCACCTGGAGACTAGAACTATAGACCGGGAAGCCGGGAGGGTAGAGGTAGCACACTCCCATAGAACACTACTCTCCATTTCCTTGAAGGGATTGGGTTCCTTGACCTCAGCTGTTGGCCCTTGAGGACAAGGCACAAGAGAAACCAGACGGGACACTCAGAGGTCCAATCACTTAGGGAGGGTTTACTGCTCTCTTATAGGAAGTTGTGGCATAAAATCAGCTCAGTCAAACAGCCAGATAACATGCTTTACCACCACAGTACCACAAGGACCTGTGCTCCCAGAGAACAGCCAAAAGAATGGGCTGGGAAATGGACTATTGCATAACTTCTTGAAGAGAGCCCATCTCTTTTCACAGAGCAGTCTGACAAGACTCCAGCTGCTGTTCCATAGACCGCTGCTCAGCCTTCCTGACACTGCTGTGATAGATTTAATATGCTGAGCCATATGTATAGACTATAGTTTATACCTGTAATCACTTCTTATTTCTGTCTGTAAGAAATGAGAGTCGTGATAAGGAAATAACAAATTCTTTCTTAGTTTTCATGTATCTCACCTTGGCTGTCCACTTTGATGTGTCTAAAGGTCAGCCTTTCCATGATGATAGGCAGTGTCTCCTGTCACTTCAGGTTTCCAGCCATAGTTCCCAGGCTACCAAGGACTCTGGTTTGGGTCTAAAGTACACAGCCTCAACTCCTCTTAGAAAACCACAGCCTGGACAGAAGGAAGAGAAGGACAGCAGTGGACCTCCGCCTGCTTCAGGATACTGGGTCTACTCACCCTTCAGAAGCATGCTGCATAAGTCATTTTCAAAGAAAGGTAGGCCACATCACGTAAGAAAAGCTGCATTTCTCTAACCTGGCTAATAACCTCTTATTGTTCCTTGAAATAAATAGAAGCATTCCAAAGTCTTTTCTTACTCTGATATCCTGTGTGATCCTGTATTGTTGACTTTACCTATCTTTCCATAGGTTTTCTATCTAAAGCAGCATTTCTCAACCTGTAGGTCACAACTACTTTGGAGTCAAATGATCTTTTCACAGGGGTCACATGTCAGATATCCTACATATCAGATCTTTACAATTGGTAACAGTAGCAAAATTACAGTTATGAAGTAGCAGTGAAAATAATTTAACCGTTGGAGGTTCCCACCACATGAGGAACTGTTCTAATGGGTTCCAGCGTTAGGAAGGTTAAGCTGCTGCTCTAAAGATACCTGCAGCATGTCCACTCTTCGGGGCTCTCTGCCTTCATTTGTTTTCAGTGCTGTGGGTTGAACACAGGACCTAGCACATGTTACTACCGAGTTACAGTCTCACCCCAAACCTCCACATTTTAAGCCAGTTTTCTGTAATCCCAAACCATTCTCGTGGTTTAGTAAGACTGCTCATTGCATGGTTCTTCCCTCCACTCTGCTTCCTCCATTCCACCTGAGCAATATCTTGGCTTATGCTTCTGAGTCATGGGGTATTGTACCAATTATTTTTTCTTGGCTTTACGTAGCAGCTCTGCTAAAATTGTCAGAGCTTAGTCTTCCAACCTCTGCACAAAGAGTAGACTTGGATACATCCAAGCTTTTGTATTTCATAGCTCTGTGGTCGTAGTCAAATCATTTTGCTGCTCTGAGACTTGATCTACATGACACGGAAATGCTACATTTTGATGACTTGTTAATTAAGCAAATATTTGCTGGGATAGAGATGTATCTGTTAGTACAATCCCTAGCAGCACAAAAGCAAACAAACAGGGACTATTTACTAGGAAAGTGCCTACTGCGTGCTTGATTTATTGTCAGGTTAGCAGACATAGCCTCTCCCTTTAGGGAATAAGAAAGAAGTAAGCCAGGCTGTTGAGATGGCTCAGCGGGTAAGACCACTGACTGCTCTTCCGAAGGTCCTGAGTTCGGATCCCAGCAACCACATGGTGGCTTACAACTACCTGTAGTGAGATCTGATGCCCTCTTCTGGTCCATCTGAAGACAGCTACAGTGTATTACACGGGAGCGAGCGGGGCTGTCCTGAGTTCAGTTCCCAGCAGCCACATGATGGCTCACGGCCATCTGTATAGCTACAGTGTACTCATACACATAAAATAAATTTAAAAAAAAAAAAAGAAAAGAAAGAAGTAAGCCATCAAATTGTTGTGGCAGTAATCCATTTTGAGTTCTGTCTGACCTCATAACATCTCTGTTGATATTTTATATAGTATGAAGCACATATGCAAATGATTGCACATTAATAATGGTGACTAAACATGAAATGTTGGCTGTGTGTTGATCTGCTTTTCACACCTACAATTGACCATTTTTACAGTTGTTTTTACCTCTCCAGTGTCTTGATTAAAGTACTGTTGCTTTTTCCTAAATCTGTTTTCCTACTTTCCTGTTTATGTCTTAGAAGATGCAGACAGTGGAGGAGATAGCCAGGAAGAAAGTGGAATGGATGACCAGGAGGAACCCCCATTTGTGCCTCCCCCTGGGTACATAATGTATACTGTGCTTCCTGATGGTTCTCCTGTACCCCAGGGAATGGGCCTGTATGCACCTTCGCCTCCTTTGCCCAACAACAGCCATCCTCTGACCCCTGGCACCGTGGTTTATGGCCCACCTCCTGCTGGGGCCCCCATCATATATGGACCTCCTCCTGCCAACTTCGCTGTTCCACTTGTCCCCGTGGGTATGCAGCATTGCAGCATCCCAGAGCACCATAACCTAGTAAGTGGGGACTACAACTTTATCCATATCGTACCATACATTTGTGTTTATATAAAGCTATCACATACTAGCACCTGTAGCTTATATGAGTGTGTACATATGTGAGTATGCCCTATATGTACATGTCCCTATATATGCAAATATGTATAAACAGCATGCAGGAATTATCTCTGGGTTGACTGATGATCATAAATTATTTCATTACTTTTATATGGACATTTGAGTTTACCCAGTACTTTACACTTTTAGGATTTTATTAATTTTAATTACATGTGGGTGTGCATGTGAATGTGGTCCCCTGGGCAGAAGTGATAGTCACAGCCCTGGAGCCGGTGTTATTGGCAGTTGTGAGAAGCCTGGTATGCATTCTGGGAGAAGAACTTAAGTCCTGTGAAAGAACATTTGTGTGACAGTTTCCCAGGAGACACACCAAGCACATCTACTCACCCCAGATAGGAGGCTACCACAGACTGAAGTGCAGACACCACCAAAGGCCAGTGAGTCAGTGAGCTTTATTGGGGTTACTTCCAGGAATATGGATGAGGGGTCACTTACAGGTGTAGAAATAACTCATAGCGCTGCATCAACAAGGCCAACCTCAGCATAGGTGACAGTTCACGAAATGTGGGAACATGAAACACACTGCACAGCCGGCAGGCCCTTCCAAAGTGACTCCCTTGATCTAAGCCTCTTGCAGGCAGCTCATTGGTTTCTGCGTCTTCCAGGCAGCTGGTCTGGTCTCAGTGCCTCTTTCCAGCTCTCCGTGTGTTCTGGCAGGGAGGGGCCTAGTGAATCTGGTCAGTTTGAGAGACGCCCTGAAGCTATTTTGAGTTCTTTACCTTCCTGCTTAAGGGGCTTCCAGCAGGATGAAAGTTTCAATCTAGGAGGAAACTGTTAAACACAGAACAGTATTACTGAGCTATCTCAGTTTCTACAAATAATTTTTAAGCAGCATTTTAATATCTGTATACTGTTTCTTTATTTGTAGATGTTTTAGGTAACTATGCGTCTGCCTTTTATTCTTTCCTTAGGCTAGATTCCAATCTGATTGTATTCTAACTTTGGTTCTAACACAATAAATTTCATTCTAGCTCCTCTTTTGTGCACAGAGTTTTTGGAGCCTATGTTCTCCTCCCTCTTCAGCCACTGAGGGAATAATGAGGAGAGGATAGTGTTCAGGCCACAGTCTCTGCTAGCAGGCCACACTTGATCCAGAGGCCCCCATGCAGTATTCACTCAGCTTCTCTGCGGCTCTATGGTGTACACTCAGCTTGCGACAGTTCTGTCTGTTAAGCACTTACTGATACTCTGTCAGAATGCTTTTCCTCTCCAGAAGTGTATAACTCACCACCTCTTGTGTGCTCTCCAACCTCCTCACCCTTTACCTTCTTGTTTCTTGAGACTGGGTCTCCTTTTTTTTTTCCAAAGTGCAGGCAAAATACCTCTTCTTCTGGGACCTATTTAAACAGTTCTCTGATGTCCAGAGTGGAGAGAGGGAGACTTCAGTCTGTCTCTTCTGCTAGGTGCTGAATCTAGAGACGGAGAGGGCTAGTCAACTTCTAATGCATGGTTATACTGATAGAAGAGTTATGTGAGTCTGTCAGTTTCATTTGTGCCATGTGAGAAAGTTGGCTTGACCCAATTTCTCTTTCCATAATGAAGACTTATTATCTCCCACTATTTTCCAGGATAACCACTTTAACCAATTAGCTTCAACTTCTGACAGCAAAGCGGGAGAGAGGCCCTCTGGCATCTCTATAATACATTCACTCTTTGCGTTCAGGAGAATGAGGTGTCTAGACTAGAAGACATAATGCAGCACTTAAAATCAAAACAGCGGGAAGAGCGGTGGCTGAAAGCATCCAGGCAGCATTCTGAGAAAGAAGTGAAAGAGCTGCACGGTAATATTGATGACCTTTTGCAAGAGAAGAAAGAATTAGAACTTGAAGTAGAAGAATTACATAGAACCATTGAGAAACATCAACAACGGAAGTAAGCATTCACTATTGTATTTTTATAATTCAAAAAGTAGAATATTGGCGCTGAAGGACATTCTCAGTCAGCACTGCCTTGTAAAACATTCTCTCATTTTGTCCTAGATCATAACTGAAAAGTAATAAATGTTGGCCATATGTTGGTGGAGCTCTTTAAATGTGGCAATAGGGACTGAGAAACAGAATTTGCTTCCAGTTAACTTACTGCCCACATTATAAATCCCATTTAGGACAGCACACACCTAAGGCCACCTGGTTAATAATCCAAATCAGCTCTTTCCTTTCTGGCCATCACAGCAAAGTAGACAACAGGAATTTCAACCCTTGTTCTCCAAGGCATCGATTTGATTTCCTTGTCCTTCTGACTTTGTATACAAAAAAGCTAACTGACCCCTTTCTGTTATTTCTATGCTGTGGCCTTTAATTAGGGGAATCCTCGACCACCGTAGGAGGTTCCATACTTGCCACCGTGTCTAGAATCTCTCTCTCCAGTCTGTCAAGAAAATGCTGTGACTCAGTGCCCATCTTTGTTACCCTTCAGCTTCACACAGTGCTTGGCCTGAACTTGTGGTCTCCCCACAAACCTGCTTCCACACCTTCACATGCCTTCCCCAAGCCCTGTCTGTCTGTCCTGCCTTTCAAAACAAAAGTGACAGTGGGCAGACAGCAGAGGTGGCTCAGGCTTTAAGTTAAAGTACTTGTTGCTTTTTGCAGAAAGTGCAGGTTCAATTCCCAGCACCCACATAGGGGCTCATAAGCATCTATAACTCCAGTTCCAGGAGATACATCCTCTTCTGGGGGTACCAGGTACTCAGTGGTGCACATACATACATGGCAAGCAAAACATCATACACATAAAATCTTTTAAAAACATTAAAGGTAAGGGATCCCTTTTATAGTAGGCCTCTTTTTCTTCTCAGGTATCTTGTACAGTGGGGAGTTAGCCACCATTAGTATAGCCCTGCTTAAGCAGCGCTGTGGCCAGCCAGAGTCATTGAGGGGAATAGCTGGACCTCTATCGGTGGGGCCTGCACCTAGCATGG
>JADRCD010204803.1:20894-32184 GCA_019843815.1 Montemys delectorum | reverse complement strand
CAGCGTGCCAACAGCAAGGATGACGAGAGCACAGGGCAGCAAGCATGAGACAGAACACGTGCCTCTACCTCAGGCACCTCCACAACCATGTAAGTGCCAGGCACTGTAAAAGATGCTGTTCAGGGTGGGGGTCAGCAGATAACAGGATGAGGGGTAGCACATCTGGGGAGGACGATCAGGGTCAGGCCTTTTCTTAGGATCAGGAGACTGAGGCAGGACAAACTCCAAGTTCAGGCCTGTCTTGACTATAGGGTGGTGAGTTCAAGACTAGTTTGGTTAACCTTTAACAAGACCTGTCTCAAATTAAAAAATGAAAAGTTACTAGAGAGATGGCTCAGTGGTTAAGAGCACTGACTGCTCTTCCAGAGGTCCCGAGTTCAATTCTCAACAACCACATGGTGGCTCACAACCAACTGTAATTGGATCTGATGCCCTCTTCTGGTGTGTCTGAAGATAGCAACAGTGTACTCACATATATAAAATAAATGAATTTTAAAAAATGAAAGTAGTTGGGGATATTGACCAATAGTAGACTGACTACTTGTACAACTCACATGAGGTTGTAGGTTCAATTCCCAGCACAAACTACAGGATGAAATGAGAGTCTAACCATTATCACAGTGGCACTAACAGTTTAAGGGTGTGTATAATGTAGCGCAGATATTCACTAGCGAATTCAATAACTTTCCAATGTCCAGTTTAACACAAGCAATCAGAGATCAACTGCCATTGCTTCTACTGGTGGAATCCTGCCAGTTTCTTCTACAAGGGAAGTTTGAACACAATGTGAAGTAGTCACACTACAATGCTGCTTGAGAGCTAGAAACGATCAGATTGCCAATGCCACACGCAGGCATCTCAAAATAAATGCTGAAATGACACCAGATTGGAGGGGAGACTTTATGTGGAGTCCCAGGTATTGAAGGCTTGCTCTCTATCCCACAGCACCCTCTGAAGGTGGTGGCACCTTTAAGAGCTGGGGCCTGATGAAAGAGAGATCACTAACAGATGCTCTTAAAAGAGAGTGTGGGGTCCATGGTCCTTCCGCTTTCTATTTGCTTCTCAGCTACCATGATGTACTATGATGGGAATTTTCCCTACTACCAATGATATATTGTGCTGCCATAGTTCAAAGTAACAATGCACAGAAACCTCTGAAACTGTGGTTCAAAATGAGCCCTTCGTCTACTGACTTGATTATCTCAGGTATGCTGCCAAAGTGATTAAAGTGGACGCATTACTGACTTCAGCTTCGCAGAATTTTAATATTATAAATGAATGTAGCATGATAAAATGCGGCTCAATGGGGCCAAGGAGATAGCTCAGACGGAAAGGTGAGAACTGCATAAATGTGAGGAGTTGAATGTGGTCCCCAGGATGCATGGAGTAACAGCTTACTGATTTTTCCTTTGTTTTTATGTGGTTCCAGGCTGACCCCAGGGCCTGTGGGTGCTGGCCAGTGCTGACCCCAGGGCCTGTGTGTGCTGGCCAGTGTTGACCCCAGGGCCTGTGCATGCTGGCCAGTGCTGACCCCAGGGCCTGTGGGTGCTGGCCAGTGTTGACCCCAGGGCCTGTGCATGCTGGCCAGTGTTGACCCCAGGGCCTGTGCATGCTGGACAGTGCTGACCGCAGGGCCTGTGGGTGCTGGCCAGTGCTGACCCCAGGGCCTGTGGGTGCTGGCCAGTGCTGCCCCCAGGGCCTGTGGGTGCTGGCCAGTGTTGACCCCAGGGTCTGTGCATGCTAGACAGTGCTGACCCCAGGGCCTGTGGGTGCTGAACAGTGCTGATCCCAGGGCCTGTGGGTGCTGAACAGTGTTGACCCCAGGGCCTGTGGGTGCTGGACAGTGCTGACCCCAGGGCCTGTGGGTGCTGGACAGTGCTGACCCCAGGGCCTGTGGGTGCTGGACAGTGCTGACCCCAGGGCCTGTGCATGCTGGGTAGTGCTAAACTGCATTTTCCAGTACTCACTGTTACTTTAGTATAAATTTGCAGTTGCCCTTCTGTATCTACTCTTTATCTGCAGGCTGAATACATCAGGAGGAAAATGCTACACTGAGCACATACTTTCTAAGCAATGTGGAGCTACACTTATACCTAAACTAAACTTGGTATTATATAACACCTAGGCCAATTTGAAAAGCTCAGAAAGACAGGCACAGCTAAGCTACAGCTCCATCACTCAAAGAAATCTGTGAAGACTATGAACATCCCTGGACACTGGTATCTGTAGGATTCCTGGAAACAGTCACCAGAGGAAAAAATATAAAAATATTGCACTATTGTTTGCTACTGAGGCACAATACAACTGTGTTTACTAAAATCCACTGTGATGGTTTATTTAGTTGTCCCACATCATCAGTATCCCAAATACGCTGCCCCACAGCAGCCCCTGGAGAATGACCCCCTACAGATGACTCTTCCTGGCTGCTCTGTGAGGGGATCTCAGGACAGACCTTAGAAAAGGCATAAATGAAAGGTGGCAGGGAGGAGTAGACTGAGACCTTGCACACTCTTCCCTAGAACTGCCAAAACTGCACGAGTCACTGTGAGCCATCTATACGAGAAGCGTAATCATACTTACTCACCTCTGCACACTACATTTCTAAGCAATCCATTAAAGTTACAAGAGGTGTTGTGCTTTAGAGTTGCCAATTGTACTAATAAAACGCCACAGTATGTGCTTTGTTCAGCACACAGCTGTGTTTGGCTGGAACTGAAGGGGTAAAAATACTTGGGTCCCATCCCTGGTCTCATACAATAAACAAACAAATGATATAACTATTTTATATGCCAACAAGAACAGGAATTCCTGACAAGTGGCAAATAGTGTGGATGGCAGTTTTAGTAATAGCTCCGACTGGTCAGGTGCAGGCTTGGGAGGTAAGCAATGGTCATCAAGCTACCCCAAGAAGGCAACCATAAGGGAAAGCTGTTTCACTTAGGCAGCACTGGCTACCAAAGCTCTTTTTGTTTGCTTATGTTTACGTGTGTGCAGGCCTAGAGAGAACATCAGATCCTATGGAGCTGGAGTTACAGGCTGCTGTGAGCTGCCCACTGTGGTTCTGGGAACAGTGGGAGGTCCTCTGGGAGAGCAGCAAGGCTCTTCACCTCATAGTCATCTCTCCAGTCCTGCAGCTGTCTACTAAAAAGAATAAAGACCCAGAACTCTATTACCTTCCTCCTTCAGTATTGGGGCGGGGGGGGGGGGGGGCTTGTTTGAGGAAGGTGGGGAGGAGAGATGTCTACACCTAGCACCTCCCTAGCTCATTTTTAAGTACTTTAGGGATCTAATAAGCCATGAATGAGGGATACCCGGGGCCATATTCTGCAGAGGGCTGCCCTGCTGCCTAAGGGCAATCAGACAAGCCTGGCAAGGACTTCTAGAGATTTGAAGCTAAGTTACAGCTGTATCACTTAAAGTAATCTGTGCCAAGAGCTTCAGCACTTTTGTTACAAGCACACACTGTAGTGTGTTACAAGAAATTTCTCACTGTAGGGTTTCTGTTCATACCTCAGACCCATTTAGTAACTAATAAGTATAAGAAGGGGAGTTTAATCTGATTTTTAAGTGATATTTTATGTTTCTGGAAACATTTAAAGACACATTCTTGGGGCTGGCAAGATGGCTCAGCGGGTAAGAGCACTGACTGCTCTTCCAAAGGTCTTGAGTTCGGATCCCAGCAACCACATGGTGGCTCACAACCACCCGGTGGCTCACAACCACCCATAATAAGATCGGACGCCCTCTTCTGGTGTGTCTGAAGACAGCTACAGTGAATTACGCCAGAGGGAGCGGGACTGGAGAGAGCGGGGCAGGCAAAAGGTCCCGAGTTCAATTCCCAGCAGCCACACACATGATACCTCACAGCCATCTGTACAGCTACAGTGTACTCATACACATAAAATAAAATAAATCTTTAAAAAAAAAAAAAAAGACACATTCTTAAAAGAAAACCAAGCTGGTAAGTTTAAAAACAGGAACTCAAGCCTGTTTTAACATAAGCAGACACAAATTAACTAGACTTCTCCTAGGCGCTCCAGATTTGTCATCAGCCCAGGGGGTTCAAACACAGTGCCCACCCTCAACTGCAATTTGCTAGTAGTAATGCTACCACACAACCACACAACACCTTCCAACTGCCCAAGCCAAATCTCTCCAGACACGTCCAACATGCAGCACAGGATGAACGCCCAACACAAGATCATTAACTTACTTTGCAGTTGACTGCAAGGTTCTCCAGCATGAACGTTACAGATGACAAGTGGTAGCCATGTCAGAAGTCTGGACATGCCTGCCCACACCCACTCCTCCATTCAAGGAATTACAGGTGCCTGCTAAGACCTTCCCTCTGCTTTGATTCCTGACACACAGGAGTCCTGGCAGCCATTGTCTCTTCTCTGGGATATCACAATGTCTCGACTCTGCCAGCTATCTCTTAGGCTTTCATTTTTATTAGCACAAATTGTTCATGATATTCTCTTGGGTGTTTTTAAGTATATGCCATATTGGCAAGTATGTCCTCTTTTCATTATTGATATTATCCAATAAATACTACTTATGTCTTTTATTTCTTGACTGATCTTGGCAGGTCTTTCTTTCTGGTACGTATCTTTTCAAATAGCTAGTTTAGGTTTTATAGATGTCTCTCCTTTCTCAGATATAAACTCACATAGTGACAAACAAGATTCTCTACAAAGAAGTAAAAAATACACATTGTTAAAAAGACAGACTCTTCAACATATAGAAGATACTACTCACCCTGCACAAAAATCAACATTAAAGAATCTAAGACCTAAGAGCCCTAAAACTCTGAAGCAGAACAAAAGGAATAATTGAGAGGAGAAGGAAGGGATATGCCTAAGGTACTATATTCTGTATGAAAATTTTTTAATGTAAATTAAAGATTAAAAAATCAAAAAGAAGAGGTGAGTGGAGAAATGAAAAGGTAATTACACAAGACTATGAAAAACAACAACAAAACCTTTAAGAGAATTGTGGATATATTTATCAGCGTTCTGATGGTTGCATAGCTACGTTCATGTGTCACACTTAGCAAGCCATACAATATGTTCATATTTTTTGGTATCCCAAAGTTTGGCTTCAAAATTGTGAGAATTCTCCAATCTCACCCTCCAGGGTGCTGGGATTGAAGGTATGAGCCCCATATTTGGTTAAACCCTATCATTTACATATAGGTTACCAGAGGTCAAAAAAGCAATTTAGAAAAAACTTTTTGAGCAAAATCAAACAAAGTTACAAAGAATTTCCACATTGTAATTTTTCTTAGGATCCTCAATATTTATATTTACATTGCATCAAAGTAACTTTTATTATGTTTACTAAATGCTTGTTAAAGCTGTGAGGTCCTGGACTGTCTTATTGTATTTTCATACCCAGAAAATGGAGTCATGCTTACAGAAAGTATGTGTTCAATTCATTGAACTTATGTTTAATTTTTAAAATATTTACTTATGTATAGCATATGTACGGGGTACCTTGGTGGCCAAAAGAGGGTGACAGATGCCCTGGAGCTGGACTTAGAACAAGTGCCTATGAGCTACTTACTATGGGCCCTGAGATCTAATCTGAGTCAGGGGCCATTTCTACAGCCTCTTTATGTTAATGTTAAAATGAAAACAACCAACCAACAAATACACACTTGTTATTTTCACGTTTGGAATTAAGTGCTGACTAGGAACGTGAAGGAATCAGAGGAGTAAAACTGAGTCAGTCTACAAGCTTCTTCAGGACAATGTAATACACAGAGAGAAGAAATGAAAAGAAGAGAAATCGAGTATAGTAGATCCTGAGATAAACTCAGAAACTAAAAGAAAACAAAATAACCAACCAAAAAACCAAGACAACTCCAAATGATAGAAACAGAGTAAAATAATCATCCACATTCCATACCCAGCACACCCACAGCAGTCTAAAGGTGCCCTGACCTGGACAGTTTCTAAGCACTGATTCCAGCAACAGACTGAAACAACAGGACAAGACTTCTCCCCAAGGCACCAAACACAAAATCTTACACGTGCACAGGCTGACATTTGTTTTTTCAACATTCCTAAGTTTTTCTGATCGTATCAAGGAAAAGCTTTGGTCAGTATCTTCTTTGTTCCTATTACACACAGGTCTGAACAGGAGCATGCTGGTCTAGAAGGAGGGAGGAGGACTACACACCTGTCCAGACTGACTCTGGAATAGGAAAAGGCCACTGTGTTATCTAACTAGCAGGTAGCTGAATGCTTGACAGATTGGCAGGATACACCACAAACAACCTGCACTGAGAGTTCGCAGTTCCTCATATTCACCAGCAATCCGCACCACATAAATAATGCAGACAATTCAGGGTTCTGGAAGCTCGCTCGGCATAATAGATCATTCTAATAACAAAGCAACTGGTAAGACAGCAAAGATCTCCACATTTTTGCAAAGCTATCTATCTATCTATCTATGGAAATTTTGATTCTTTGCCCATACATAATAATTTCAAACGGTAGTGAAAACCATTATAATCACTTTGCTGTAACAGCCAAAGATCTTGTGACATGCTTTTAGAACAAATATGCAAGTGTCTGAAGAAAAACTGTGTTGAGAAATGTTAAACTATTTATAATGAAAATAGTAAAGGATTATTTTTAAGAAATATGAATGGTTGATTAAAACTACGTTTAGAAATATAAAGGATAAAGGCATTTTTTCAAATTTTGAAAAGTTAGGTAGTTTCTCAAAAATGAAACTTTCTTATCAAAACGTATAAAGCATTATGTCACAGGACATCACATGTAACTATATTTATCATAGTTTCTGTTTGTGGAATTCTAAAAAGGCCTTTCTATATGTAATTTTCTCATTCACATGAAACACATCCATACCATACAATCTACATGGAATTTTTTGAAATATTACAAGGTGTTTAGAAAAACCAAGATTTTGATGTTCTATCTGCTGTTTTAAGTCTGGTAAACAAAAAGATCCAATATTCTGAAACACAGCAAGTCAGTTTGTATGTGTGGAAAACGAGTGTGTGTGTGTGTGTGTGTGTGTGTGTGTGTGTGTATACAGTGTGAGTGACATGCGCATGTGTGGTACTGTGGGAATGAGGATATACATGAATGCATAGAGACCAGAGACATGTATGCCTGCCTCCCAACAACAGAACCACGGGAGCGCACTACAGAGCCCAGCTCTTCTGCCCACCCCCTGCGTGGCGCCAGACATCTATTTTGCTTTGTATGTTCTGCATTTGTGAGCTTGCTGTCCACATATCAGAACTAACACAATACACCTTTTTTAGAGAAGGATCTCTATTAGATGGATTTATTCCTGTGTGTGACACACAGAGCTTAGGTGGAGATCAGAGGACGACTTGTGGAAATCAGGTTTTATTTTTCTACCTCAAGGAGTCCCAAGGATAGAACTCAAGCCATTAGGTTTGGTGGCAAGTACCTTTACTGCTGAGCCATCTCATCAAACTTTGATTTTTAAATTTACTTTTTTGTTTGTTCATGTGCACAAGTACACACGTGTGAGTATCTTGCTATCCCAAGAGTCAGTTTTAAAAGCAAACTGTATTTCATATACCCCTTACATTTGGGTGAATTCCCTGAGCAGGAATTGAACATCTGAATCAGGAGTGCTTTCATAGGCTCGATTTTTAGTTAAAGCTGTTATTTAAGATCCAATTCAAAGGAAGTCTAGAGGGCCAGTAAATTCATTTCTTCTTTTGTACACAAATTCTGATGTTTTCCTTACTTAAATTATATTACAAACTTGTGGTACACATTCGTAGCTGAGTGCGCTAACTTCCATTCTCTCTAAACAGAGACTACTTCATGGGGTAAGGGAAGAGAGCAGCATATGGTTTGCAGCGTCCTGCTTAGTCACAAACATTCACTGGGAGCTAATGATATGCCAGGTATTCTGTGAAAACCAGATCTATTGTTTGTTTGGTAGGTTTAGGCCTCTATTAGTGGTAAGACTATAATGCTGCAACTCTGCAGCTCTGACCCTCCTCCAAATAGCTACCTCAAGTTGATGGAACTAATAAGCTTTTATTTGACAAACATTTTGTCATTCACTCAATTCTGCTATGTCAAATATCTCTAAGTACAAGACTCCATCAGAATTCAAAAAATAAATAGCAATGTGTAAATAAATAAACAAAGGCCAGGCGGTGGTGGCGCACGCCTTTGATCTCAGCACTTGGGAGGCAGAGGCAGGTGGATTTCTGAGTTCAAGGCCAGCCTGGTCTACAGAGTGAGTTCCAGGACAGCCAGGGCTACTCAGAGAAACCCTGTCTCGAAAAACCAAATGAACAAACAAAAAATAAATAAATAAACAAAGAATAAAAGAAGGATGTTAAGTTTTTAGCTAATGTGTAAAACAATGGCCTTCTGGTGCCACCAAGGCTCAGCGGGTTAGGGGACTTGCGTCCCAAGTTCAATGCCTGAATCCTACATGGTCAGGAGACAAAACTAATCCCACAGCATGTTCTCTGATCTCCATACACATGTTGTGTAGTGACGTCACTTAAGATTAGGTTTCTTTTTTTTTTTTTTTTTTTTGGTTTTATTCGAGACAGGGCTTTTCTGTATAGCCCTGGCTGTCCTGGAACTCACTTTGTAGACCAGGCTGTCCTCGAACTCTGAAATCTGCCTGCCTCTGCCTCTGCCTCCGAAGTGTTGGGATTAAAGGTGTGCGCCACCACTGCCCGGCATTATGACATTCTCACATGCACATCATGGTATCTGCTCATTTGCCTTTCTCATCCTCCTTTACTCACCCCTCCTTTTCATACCCCCTTTTCCTCCCACAATCCTCCTCTTCTACTTTCATAATATATATGGTGTATGTATGTATATATATATATATATAATAGTATATACTATATATACTGAGTGTTTATATTTATATATACTATATATATAGTATATATAGTATATATTATATATACTATATATATATATGTCAAACACCTTCATATATAACAATGCATACAATGTATGCAGCACTTCTTGTTCTTTCCCATCAGCCTCTCTTGTTCCCCATCCTCCCCCCATTCCTCCTTCCTCCCAGGATCCATTCTTAGTGTGCACATGTGTGCATGTGTGGATAATCTCATTTCCACAGAAAGAAAATTCCAAAGGACTTAAGCCCTTAGTCCAGAAGAAAAGGATAGGATTACCCAAGCTCACACCCTGACACTAAGGAGGACTTGGAAGGGACAGGGACTCTCCAGCTCTAGAAGGTGGTATAGCTATAGCTGAACCAGAGAAAGGGTCAATAGGCCAGTGTGAGAGCTCAGCAGGTAAGGGTTCTCACCACCAAACCTGGAGACCTGGGGTTTATCTTCAGAACCCACGTAAGTGTTGAAGCAAGGATATGACTCCATGAGACTTGTCCTCTGCCGCCCATAAGGGCACAGTGACAGATCTTCCCCCATAACAGTTAAAAGTATAAAAAATATAAACACTCAATGCCAAAATATGGGTTATGGCCAGGGACAACAAAGGTAAGCTCCACTTTCCCCTGGCTATTCACAGAACAGCAGTACACCTAATGGCTGAGGTGTGGGATCAGGTGATAAGTGAACTTAATCACAGAAGTTCCAGGAAAAGCAAACCAGGGGAGCAGCAGCAGAGCCACCTGTGCCACCACGAAGACGCACAAACTGTCTTCGCTCCATCAGCCCTGCCTGTTGTGAAAGCAGCTGCTGGAGGTGCCCAGTGTGGATCACTGTGCATAGGGCACGCCATCGCTCGCTTCCTACAGGCCACGTATGAGACTGTTGCAGCCCCATGTGACATAATTCTTTCCCATGCTGTCAGCATCCACTCTCTAGGTAAGAGTAAGCATAGGAACACACAGACTCCTGCCCTCTCCCAAGGGGAACCCCCTAGAAAAGTGGGTCAAGGCAAACTCACTAGGGAACAAGTGCCATAGGAGTGTCAAAGCACTGTCAGAGTTAAACACAGCTTTGCACCTCTGTCTATTCTTTACATCAGTGACATGATCCTAATCGCTATAGAAACAGGCAAGTCTAAAAGACAGAAACAGACCTTCGACTTCCCTACCAAAAGACAAGACAAGGTGCAACGAAGGGCAGCAAAATTCTTTGAACACCTGTACAGCAAATGATGAAGAAGACATCCCACACCTACTTTAAATGACATCTTCCTGCCTATCCTAATCACTGTTTTAGATATTAGACTTTAAACTAAAACCTATCATCCTCTTTGCAGAAACTACTCTGGGAAAAATAAACGTACATTTCAGAAACATCTTTCCTTGTAAAATGTTAGCAAAAATTTCAAGATTATATTTTCTTCAGAAATGCTTCAGTAACTTTTAAAAAGATATTATTTATTTCTGCATGCATGTGTGTGGGCATGTAGACATGTATGTGTGGATACACTCCAGAGGCTAAAAGAGGGTGTCATTGTCACTCAAGTTGGAGTTACAGGTGTTTGAGGGACACGTAGCTTGCTCTGTGGGTGCTGGGATCTGACTGCGGTCTTCACGGCTGTACAGCGAGCGCTTAATCAGTACGCCAGAGCATCCCTGCAGCCTCTCAACAATGATTCTTAGAAACTATGCCACACCACACCCATATCCACACCGCCTTTCTTGCCCTATCTAATGCACCTCAGTTCTCTCAAGTTGGGCACCAACCTGACACTTAGAAGCCTCTACTGAAAACTGAGTGCTGTGTAAATTCTACTGCACTATATAAGTAGTAATTTACCCAAATTAAACCAGCAGCTTCAAAGGTAATCTTATATACCATCACCATGTCATTTTTCTTCTTTTATTGAGAAGTTCAAGAAGCTACATGCAATGTGAGCTACATGCAACAATCCATAATTTAGGTATAGTTGATAACCAGATTTTCTTTTTTGTAAATGACACATCTCACAATGAGAGGTGATTTGAAAGTTGTGGTCCTCAGAGCTCCAAAGAACAGCAGCTTGCTCACAGTAGAACAGTGGTCAGTTTCCTTCAAAATTTAAGCAATAGAAGAAGTCTAATCCCTTCCACACTCAGCACAGACAAAAAACTTTCATTTATTTGCAGACAAGGTAATATACATCACCCTGCTTCTATTCAATTATGACGTAGTGGAAGCAGGCTATGGGAGCAGAGGTGCTACAAAGTATGTGGGAGAAAAGCAGCTGGCAAGAGGAGGAAGGAAAATGGAATGATGGTGAGACCAAGACAGCTGTGTGGATCCCTCCTTCCACTGTGTGCATCCCTCCTTCACTGTGTGCATCCCTCCTTCACTGTG
>JADRCD010204803.1:0-20884 GCA_019843815.1 Montemys delectorum | reverse complement strand
CACTGTGTGCATCCCTCCTTCACTGTGTGCATCCCTCCTTCACTGTGTGCATCCTCCCACTGTGTGCATCCTCCCACTGTGTGCATCCTCCCATTGGGGACCCAACAGAGCCACAGTCAAATTACTCATTCCCTCCTCCTTCCTTCTCTTCCTCCTCCTCTTTTGTTCCCTCCCACCTTCCTTTTCCTCTCTCCCCCATTCCTCTCCCTTCCTTTTAAGTTTCTGTTCAGAGTAGGGATCTAGGAATTTGCACAATCAAGCATTCTGCCACTGAGCTACAACCCCAGACATAACTATCAGACAAGATGGTAACTGTTGGTGTTAAGAGGAGTTGATATAAAAATAGAATTACAGATGAACAACATTTGGAAGAATAGACTCCATTCAACACACTAGACTTTAAAATTTAACACTGAATTACACTCATTGAATTACATGCTTTATGATCTATATCCTCAATAAAACTATTAATATGAGTCAGCTGCTACAAGAGGTGAAGATGGAGGGGCAAAACCCCAGAGTTTGAAAGTAAACTCCAGAGTGACTAAGGTGTTCTATATAAAAGCTAATAAAACTAAGTACTAAACAAGTACACAGAATATAGATAAGATGGCTCTTATATATTAATAATGAAATCCCTTCAACTATTTTGGTTTTGATCAGTAGCTAATACAATGCCTTTGCTAACTGCAATCCTGACCCCTCCTTTCCCCTTTGTGAAGAGGGTGCAAGCCACATGCTCCTACCAGACAGAAGCACTGATCTGGCAATCATCACGGAAGGGTTCTGTACTGGCTAGTTTTGTGTGTCAACTTGACACAGGCTGGAGTTATCACAGAGAAGGGAGCTTCAGTTGGGGAAATGCCTCCATGAGATCCAGCTGTGGGGCATTTTCTCAATTAGAGATCAAGGGGGTAGGGCACCTTGTGGGTGGTGCCATCTCTGGGCTGGAAGTCTTGAGTTCTATAAGAGAGCAGGCTAAGCAAGCCAGGAGAAGCAAGCCAGCAAGGAACATCCCTCCATGTCCTCTGCATCAGCTCCTGCTTCCTGACCTGCTTGAGTTCCAGTCCTGACTTCCTCTGGTGATCAACAGCCATGTAGAAGTAAGCTAAATAAACCCTTTGCTCCTCAACTTGTTTTATGGTCATCATGTTTGTGCAGGAATGGAAACCCTAACTAAGACAGAGGGGAAAAAAAGAAACACTGACCATATGTTCATTCCAGAACATTTTCAAAAGCATAAACTCCTGTTCTTGGAAGTACAATCTCACTTTTCCTCTCTTCAGCAAACTTTTTTTCTGTCTGCCTACCTTTCCTAATTGGTATTCTGCTTCATTTCCTGGGGTGATCTTGGATTGTCTAGATCATTTCCAAACCCCTTAGAAAAACAAAGACCTTTTTAAAAAATATTTAAGAAGCAACAATGCAGGTTGCAGAGGTCCACTGTCTACACACACTCACATCAGACTCTGGAGGGGGCTGTCTGGGCTCAACTCTGGCGCAGCTCCTTACTAACTGTGGGTCCTTGGGGAGGTCACTTACACTCCCCACGAATCCCTCTATCTGTAAATTAGAATGATGCTCCCACTTTACAACGATGCATTAAGACTAACATTGGTTACTATATGGAAACTGTATGTTATATATAGAATATGTATACTGAAACTGAACAAATATGGGAACCAGGTTTCTCCCTACTGAAGACATGAGTGACAGATAGCAAAGGGAAGACTGGCAGAAACCATCAGGTACTAGAATAAAGAGACTATTATGAACTCACAGTTAGGCTAAAATGCACAGAGATGATACAGAATTTTTTCTATAGCTGGACATGGTGGAGCACACCTTTGATTCCAGCACTCAGGAGGCAGAGGCAGCAGAGCTTTGTAAGTTCAAAGCCAGTATTGTGTACATAGACCTTGTCTCAAAAAAACCCAAAAGATTTACAGGCACCTATATTTACATGGCTCAGACACCACACACACACACAGACACACACACACACACACACACACACACACACAGACACACACACACACACACACACACACACACACACACACGCCTAAGCTTATCAGCTGAGAGAGAGAGCACCTAGAAGCAAGACAGTCCAATAGCGAGGAACACACCCAGAGTACAATTTTCAAGGTTTTGAGTTTGCTTGGTTTTTAGAGAGGTAATGCAGGGGAGTGAATCCTGGGTGTCATGAAAGAAGGCAAGTGCTCTAACACCTGCTCACAGATCTTGGTTGTCTGATACCAGTAAAAAGAACCACGGCTTACTGAGAAATGCACCTAAGTGTGTTGTCATGCCCAAAAATATTAAAAAAAAAATAAAATGCCAGAACGTGTTAAAAACAATATGGTGTTGACCTATCAAAAGATACAGAACGGATACAGTTAAATTCCAATGAAGTATGTAGCTCTGTACTATAGCCATCAGTCCACACTAATAAAGTAAGTGAATAAGCAAACTGGGGGCTAAATAGCATAGCAGGAATATGTATTTAGCATATGTGACATCTGAGGCACAAACAATTTTCAGGGGCAAAGGCATAGAATTACATAGTTACCCCCATCTTACAAGTGGTAGATGAAGCCTAATTGCCCATCCCCTGTATGAGACTTGCTTCCAAAGGGTGTGAAAGGCATGCCCTGGGAAACATAGCTATGGAGAGCTAAGGTATGCACAGGCTGGGGCAAACACTAAGTGACAGGTGATAAATGTAAACACTGTTAGTGACAAGCTCCTGCTAACCACAAGGGCACCCTATCTCTGTGACCTCAATCTAACCTGCAATATGTAAAGGTCATTAAAAAACAAAGAAAAAAACCAGAAAAGTCTGCAAAACTATTACAGGCCAGAGCATTCTATGCAACCAAAACTGCTGGTGAACTTCAATCAGTACCGGAGATGGGACCCTAGCCCAGAAGGGAGGGGCAGGGAAACAGTGAAGGGGAAGAGGCATCAGTGAGGAGAAGTGGAGCAGTGTGGAGACTGGTTGTAAGGAATACATTATGGGAACTTGACAAAAGAAGAACCCTGGAGCAGGGAGTGTGGGGAAGTGAGCACCTGTCACACGTGACTCAATCTGTGCAACCAAGAGAGTTTTCAAAGAATCTCTTGTTTTAATCCTAAACTATTTAAATTTTTAATGTTTTAAATCTTAGCCAGATAAACACCAAAGTATTCCTCTTCCCTGAGTTCTGAGGCTTAGGGTACAGTAGACCAGGGGCCTAGCTCACAGAACACTAGACCCTTGAAATGTAGTTTCTGCAGATAATGTTGCAAAAAATATATATCTTTACTCCTAGGAAATGAAATGTTACTTCCCTGATGTTGTCCCAAAGCCTGCCAAAAGTGGCAAGACTTTATTCACAGAAAACATTGCCTAAAGGGTCTTTTATACCACTTTCCATAAAAGCAATATAAATTGTTATGGAAATATTTTTTAAGTTTGATTCAAGTATTGCCTCATAATATGACAGAAAGTGCTTAAGAAACTCAACACAAACAACAAAATGGATAGCAAAAATAGCAGCCCTGCCCAGTAATTTACAGAACATCCAATTTTGGGTTTTGGGAGAAAAAAGATTGTCAAACCTCCTGTAGCCACAGTTTTACTGGAGGGAAAAAAAAAAAATCTCTGCATCCAAAATCAAAGCATGTTCCATGATGAATAGACTCCTGGGCATGTTGGCAAGGTGGCAGCACTAGCCAGAGCCAGTCCTCAGAATCGGCACAGTGAAGTGAATGACAGTGCTGACAGCCTAGAAAGCAAGCACAGCTCTGCGGCAGGCCTTCTGCTCTTGCTCCGTTCTCACCAGTGGGAGGACTAGAGGACAGGAGGGTGGGGGGACAAAAACAATCCAACAAACCAACACCCCAAGGAGCAGAGAAAGGAGAGAACATCGTAATACTGGGGCCTGTGCTGCCCACACGACGACATTCCCACAAGGCCTTGTACCCACTTTAACTGCCTCCCAGGAGTAAAGGGAAAGAGGGGTGGGCCTTCCCACACAAGGAGACAGAAGACCTAAACAAGCACCTAACCCCAGACTCAGCACCAACAACACTCCAGCTCTGCAAACCGTTTATGGGGCTAATTTATTTACAGTAATGCGGGTGACCACCAAATCCTCACCACAGCATGGACTGGAGTAGCCAAGCAGATGGCACCTCCTCCCAGTTCCCCTCTATGTACTCTGGCACTTCCTGACTCTAGGCTCTAAGCAATTCAGGCAGAAACACACATGCTGCATGGAGTATGCAGTGTGGGGTAGCTGAGGTCTCAGGTACCCCGACTCCTTTCATGAGGGAAGGGCAACAGGCCCAAGGTCCAGGGTTACTCCCAAGCAGTCCCAGCTGCTTCCCATGGAGACCAAACTTAATGGCTGCTATGCTCAAAGGACAGCCAGCCTTCTACAACAAGCGTGAACCACCCACTCCTCAGGCACTGAAATGGATACAGAATCTGAAATGCTGGCTAGACTCTGCTAAGCGCTAAGGTACTCACTCATTTCCCCTGTCTGTGCAGCACTCTCTTCCGAACTGTTTGGTCAGGAGACAGGCAGTGACCCATAATAGCAAACCTAGCAGTGCAGCCTCCACAAACAGATGTACCCACCGCACAGAGTACAAACATAACACTGAGACGGGCATTGTAACCCACGAGTCATAAATTCCTTTGGACAGTAAAAATAAAAAAGGTTACAAAAGACCCGTGGCTTGACAACTCAGGCCAAAGATGTGTGTTCTCTCACTGTGTCTTCTATTCTCTGCTATCATCTCAGCACTCCAACTCCACACAGCACTTCCTGAGAAACGGTCCAAGAGGGCTTTCTACCAGAGACATGCCTCAAGCTATGGAAATCTAACTCCACATCTTGCTTCACTTAGTTTCTCTCTCCATCCAGGTCATCAGAGCCTCAGTCACACAAAAATGCTCTGTCATTACTCTAACTTTTGCCTGCTGTGCCACCTTCCAGGAAACGTGGAATTTCTCTGAAAGATTAGAGGCTGCCACCTATACCACACCTACTTATTCTCCCAAGGAGCTAAGAAATAAACAGGCCCTGGCTATCAGGAGCTCACTTCCTTCAATTCTGTTGAAACATCTTCAATGGTCCCTTTCTTTATCATGTCTAATTTATACCCTGGAAACTATATGGCAAGCTGTATTCTGGTCTAGCTCAACACAAGAAAACATAAGATCTGCAGCAAAGAGGACCTGAAGTTCACTCAGAGCTCAAAGTCTGCTCTCAGTGTAGCCTTATGCCTATACTGACGTCTATTGACTGACTTCACCTTCCATATCTTTAAGGGGCCTGTGCATAACCCATGAGGGCACATTAAAGCAAGAACACCTTTGAAGTCACACCTGACACACAGTAAGTATTCAATACATGTATTTGCCATGACTTTCCTTATTAATATTCAATTTATGCCATCATTCTCTAAAGCAAATAATTTCCTTTAGTTTGACCCATACTCGAACCAGCCCTTCTCACCCACTCCCCGAAAGACGCTCTAACCAGTACCAACCAGCACAAGCCCTTCTTGCTCACCGCTCATAGGGCCCTCATCTGCAATACTTACCTCTAATACAATGTTCTTCTACTTACCTACCAAATCTAAATCATACTTTAAGAAACAGCTTCCACCTTCTCTCCCCTAAAGAGTCTTTCTTATAGGTCATGGACTGTAAAAATTTTTTATGTTTACTATGAGCCACATAATGTAATACTTATTCAATAAATGTTCCCTATTACCTAATGCTGTGATTAAATGAGTAAGTACTATAACCACTTTTATCTGGCCTCCTTGGGATCTAGCTGGAGTCAACCATGGTGTCTTAGTCAGGGTTTCTATTCCTGCACAAACATCATGACCATGAAGCAAGTTGGGGAGGAAAGGGTTTATTTGGCTTACACTTCCACATAGCTGTTTATCACAAAGGAAGTCAGGACTGGAACACAAGCAGGTCAGGAAGCAGGAGCTGATGCAGAGGCCATGGAGGGATGTTCCTTACTGGCTTGCCTCTCCTGGCTTGCTCAGCCTGCTCTCTTATAGAACCCAAGACTTCTAGCCCAGGGATGGCACCACCCACAAGGGGCTCTACCCCCTTGATCACTGAGAAAAGGCCCCACAGCTGGGTCTCATGGAGGCACTTCCCCAACTGAAACTCCCTTCTCTGTGATAACTCCAGCCTGTGTCAAGTTGACACACAAAACTAGCCAGTACAATTGACCCCTTGTCAACTTGACACACAAACACATCACTATTAAGCCTCAACCCTTATGTTCTTATTCATCCCCAAGATCTAAAGTCCCACAGTCTTTACATATTAAAAGTTCAATCAATTTAAAATGTCCAATATCTTTTAAAATTCAAAGTCTCTTAACTGTGGGCTCCACTAAAATACATTCTTCCTTCAAGAGGGAAAAATATCAGGGCACAGTCACAATCAAAAGCAAAACCAATGTCTGGGATCCAACTCACGATTTTCTGGGCTCCCCTAAGGGCTTTGGTCACTTCTCCAGCTCTGCCCTTTGTAGCACACATCTCGTCTTCTGGGCTCCAGATGCCTATACTCCACTCCTGCTGCTGTCCTTGGTGGTCATTGCATGGTACTGGTATTCCCAAAACACTGCTGTAACTAGGCTTTACCAATAGCCTCTCATAGACTGTCTTCACGGTGCCAAGCCTCAACTCTTTTGCATGACACCTTCAGTCCTGGGCCATCAATTGCAAACTGAGGCTGTATCTTCACCAATGGCCTTCCATGGCCTCTCACTGTGCCGAGCCTCAGCTGCTCTTATGACCCCTTCGTGCTGTCAAAACCAGTACCACCTGGGTGACTCTTACACATTACCAAGTCCTGCTGCACAGGACTATCCTTGGCTATCTCTGGAACACAGCCTCTTAGTGCTCTCAGAAAACACTTCCCAGAAGATGTTACCTCAATGATGCTGGTCTCTTCTTAATCACTGCTAATTTCTTAGCTCCAGCTAACCAGCATCAATAGTCCCAGTAATGCAAAGTTCTCTCTTTAGTGGTTCTGGTATCTTGTTACTCACAGCTGATACTTCAGCCCCAGCTAACCAGAACCACAGAATCTTCACAATCAAAACAACATGGCCCTGATAAGAGTCTTTAATCTTCCCTCTGAAATTTCACAAACCAGGTCTCTATCTCTGCACTGTTCTCAACATGATCTTCCAAGCTCCTACAGAACAGCCCACAGAGTTCTTAACAGTCAGGGGCTCTTCTAGCTCAAAGTTCCAAAGTCCTTCCACAGTCCTCCCCAAAACATGGTCAGGTTGACACAGGAATACCCCACTATGCTGGTACCAATTTGTCTTAGTCAGGGTTTCTATTCCTGCACAAACATCATGACCAAGAAGCAAGTTGGGGAGGAAAGGGTTTATTTGGCTTACACTTCCACATAGCTGTTTATCACAAAGGAAGTCAGGACTGGAACTCAAGCAGGTCAGGAAGCAGGAGCTGATGCAGAGGCCATGGAGAGATGTTCCTTATTGGCTTGCCTCTCCTGGCTTGCTCAGCCTGCTCTCTTATAGAACCCAAGACTTCCAGCCCAGGGATGGCACCACCCACAAGAGGTTCTACCCCCTTGATCACTGAGAAAATGCCCAACAGCTGGGTCTCATGGAGGCACTTCCCCAACTGAAACTCCCTTCTCTGTGATAACTCCAGCCTGTGTCAAGTTGACACACAAAACTAGCCAGTACACATGGTAAAGTTTAAGTGTTCAACAAAAGCCTTAGGGACCAACAGAAGAACAAAACAACTTGGAACTGGAAGGAAACAGCAGGACAAAACTCCTTGGCAACCTACTATAGAAAGTGTCACCTCCTCCTCTCACCATCAAAATGATTAGTAGTCACTGCTAACAGTCCAAGAAAATAACTCCACAGGCAGTAGCAGCGACAAACTCTTGACTAAACTCAAGGGCTTCTCGCAGTCATTACCCCCTCAGTCTGGCAGCATCTCACCCTCATCACTGCCCCTTTGCCACACAGACACCAGGAGAAGACCCTCTCTACAAGACCTGCAAAGACTCAACAGAAGAAACCACTCTAGGAAAATCATCATCTCTGGAATTCTGGCCAGAAATAATTTTCTGTTGTTTAAGCCATTCAGTCAAAGTATGGCTACTTTGTCACTGGTATTTGCTGCACCGTTGCAAACCAATATAAATGCCCAGAAATAGATCCACACAAATATAGCCAGCTGGTCTTCACAAAGGAGCAAAAACAATACAAAGAAAAGAGTCCTTCCATCAAATGGTTCTGGACCAAGACTCTTACACCACGCCCACCCACCAATGCATGTCTAGATCTTATACCTCTTACAAAAACCCATTCAAAGTAGATTACAGATATAAAAATGCAAAACTACAAAATTTCTAGAAGATAATAGAGAAAATCCAGGTCTGACACAGACATTATGAGAATGAAAAGGAAGACAAAGAGGGGAGACCTTTGTAAATACTACTTAGTAACAGACAGAGACCCAAAGTGCATCGAGAACTCTTAAAATGAACAATAGTAAGGTAAAAGCAAGCAATTCAATTTTTTATTGTTTATTTGAAATGGGGTTTTGCTATGTAAGCACAAACTTCCTGCTTCAATCTACCGAATGCTAAGATTATGATAAAATCTTAAAATGTAAGTACAAGGTCCCCAATGAAGGAGCTAGAGAAAGGACCCAAGGAGCTGAAGGGTTTGTAGCCCCTTGGGAGGAACAACAATATGAACTAACTAGTACCCTCAGAGCTCCCAGGGGCTAAAACTCCAAACAAAGAGTACACATTGGGGGACTCATGGCTCCAGCAGCATGCGTATAGCAGAGGATGACCAAGCCGGTCATCAATGGGAGGTGCCCCAGTGTAGGGGAATGCCAGGGCCAGTAATCAGGAGGGGATGGGATGATGAGTTGGGGGGGGGGGGGAGATTGTTTTAGTTTTGGGGTTTTTTTTTATTTTTTTTCTTATTTTCTTTTCTTTTTCTTTTTTCTTTTTTGGAGGGGAATCTTGGAAAGGAGATATTGTAAATAAGAAAACATCTAATAAAAAATAAATCTTAAAATGTAGCCTTAAGTCTATGCCTGGTTCACAAGTAAATTTTTAAAAAACTTTAGGTAGGTTATCTTATCAGAAAAGGCATAGATACAACAAAACATACAGTAGAAATTATGTTCAATACTTTATGTTAGGATTTACACAGTAAAATGGGTATCAGCACACACACTGTAGAGTGGCCCAAATCCAAGACACTGGAAATACCAACTGATGACGAAGATGTGAAGCAATCGTAACTCTCAGTCACTGCTGATGGGAATGCATACAGCCCCTCTGGAAGATACTGCAGCTCCCTACAAAGCTAAGAATAGGCCACCACACAATTCAGCAATAGTTGGATTCCTTGCTAGTTGCTCAAGTGTGATGAAAATTTTTGTGTAAGAACCTGTATATGATTATTTATTGCATTTCTACTTATAATGCAAAAGCTTGGAGATCACTAAAATAGTTTGCAAATGGGTGAAAGAATAAATCACTAAAGTTTAATCAAATATGGGATTATTAATCATCAATATAAGAAATGAGTTATAGGGACCCAACCACCAATCAAGGACTATACAGGGTGGGACTGAATGTTCTGGCAGCATGTGTATAGTAGAGGATTGCAAATTCGATCATCAGTAGGAGGAAAGGACCTCGGCCTTGTGAAGGTTCTGTGCCCCAGTGTAGGGGAAATGCCAGGGCCAATAAGTGGGAGAGGGTGGGGTGGCAGGCATGGGGAGGGGGGAGGCAAGAGAAGTTTGTTCTTGTTGTGTTTGTTTGTTTGTTTGTTTGTTTTTTGGAGGGGAACCTGGGAAAGGGAAAATTTACATGTAAATAAAGAAATTATCTAAAAAATAAAAACAAGCAAACAAATAAAAAGATTTAAGATAATGGAGAAAAAAAAAAAAGAGAAATGAGTTATAACACAAAAAGACAAGGATGAATCCAAGTCACACAGGTAAGTGAAAGAAGCCAGTCTAAAAAGTCATATGTTATATACTTCTAGTTATATGACATTTTTGAAGGGAATAATATATATGCAAAAATGCGTAATATAGAATACACACGTGTGTTTGTATACCTGTATACAGATCAGGAACTGGCTTGTGAAGGAAGGGAGGACCATGAGTTGGTGATTTTCAGGGCAGTGAAACTGTTCTGCAAGATAGGATAGTCTGTCACAAAACTGTGCTGTAACACTGTAGACTTGAGTAATAACAATGTTGCAGCCGGGTGGTGGTGGCACAGGCCTTTAGTCCCAGCACTTGGGAGGCAGAGGCAGGCAGATTTCTGAGTTCGAGGCCAGCCTGGTCTACAGAGTGAGTTCCAGGACAGACAAGGCTACATAGAAACCCTGTCTTGGAAAAACAAAAACACAAAAAACAAAAACAAAAAACAAAAAACAAAAAAATGTTGCAACCTTAGTTCATCTGTTCTAACAAGCATCACACTAAAGCAAGGTAGGAACTGGAAGACTAGAGTTGAGCTTCCACCAGTCCTGTGCTATGCTGGACCATAAACTTTAAGAATGGTCATGGGAGCCGGGCAGTGGTGGCGCACGCCTTTAATCCCAGCGCTTGGGGGGCAGAGGCAGGTAGATTTCTGAGTTCAAGGCCAGCCTGGTCTACAGAGTGAGTTCCAGAACAGCCAGGGCTACACAGAGAAACCCTGTCTTGAAAAATCAAAAAAAAAAAAAAAAAAAAAAAGAATGGTCATGGGAAAGGATGAGGGAAGGTAAGTGAGGGGCCCCAGGTCTTAAAGTCACTCAAGTGAACACTCAAAACCATGTCACAAAAACACAGGGTTGAATCCAAGTCACACAGCTAAGTGAAAAAATCTAGCCATATTTTGGAAACGAAGTCCTTAAATAAAGGTCCCCAGAAGAGACCACACCCTTATTACAATAAAACCAGGGTTTTTTTTTTAAGGCTACTCACAAGCACAGGTAGGTAACCTGCTTGAGTTTTTAAGAGCATGGGGGTGGGGGGTGGAGGGGCTTTTTAGAATTAAAATCAAGTAGGCATTGTGGTACATGTCTACAATTCCAGCACTTGAGAGCCTGAGGCAAGCTAATAGCAAGGTTTAAGGCCAGTCTGTGACACACATACACACACACACACACATATATATGTGTTCCAGCCTGCACACACGATGAGATCCTGTAATGAGCTTGCTGCTCACTGTGGTCTGGAGTTCCAATCTGCGACAACACTAGGTCTGAGAAATCCCACACTGTAAAATCAATATCAAAGTCTATCTCAGAGTGAAAAGAATAGAGGCTTCTAATTAGACAACAAAAGGAGGTCAAAGGGATACAATTTGGAAAAGAAGAAGTCAAAATATCACTATTTGCAGATATGATTGTATACTTAAGAGACCCCAAAAATTCCACCAGAGAACTTCTAAAGCTGATGAACAACTTCAGCAAAGTGGCTGGATAAAAATCAACTCAAACAAATCAGTAGCTTTCCTCTACTCAAAGGATATACAAGCTGAGAAAGAAATTAGGGAAACGACACCCTTCACAATAGTCATAAATAATATAAAATACCTTGGTATGACTCTAACCAAGCAAGTGAAAGATCTGTATGACAAGAACTTCAAGTTTCTGAAGAAAGAAATCTAAGAAGATCTCAGAAAATGGAAAGATCTCACATGCTCATGGATTGTCAGGATTAATAAAGTAAAAATGACCATCTTGCTGAAAGCAATCTACAGATTCAATGCAATTCCCATCAAAATTCCAAATCAATTCTTCATAGAGTTAGAAAGAGCAATTTGCAAATTCATTTGGAATAACAAACTCAGGATAGGGAAAATAATTCTCAACAATAAAAGAACTTCTGAGGGAGTCACCATCCCTGACCTCAAGCTGTAGTACTGAGCAATAGTGATAAAAACTCATGGTATTGGTACACAGACAGGCAGGAAGATTAATGGAATAGAATTGAAGACCCAGAAATGAACCCACACACCTACGGTCACTTGATATTTGACAAAGGAGCTAAAACCATCAAGTGGAAAAAAGACAGCATTTTTAACAAATGGCGTTGATTCAACTGGCAGTCAGCATGTAGAAAATGCAAATCAACCCATTCTTAGCTCCTTGTACAAAGCTCAAGTCCATGTGGATCAAGGACCTCCACATAAAACCAGATACACTGAAACTTATAGAGGAGAAAGTGGGGAAGAGCCTCGAACATATGGACACAGGAGAAAAATTCCTGAACAGAACACCATCTTACAACATCTTACAGCTTGTGCTGTAAGATCAAGAATCGACAAATGGGACCTCATAAAATTGCAAAGCTTCTGTAAAGCAAAGAACACTGTCCATTGGACAAAATGGCAACCAAAAGATTGGGAAAAGATCTTTACCAATTCTACATCGGATAGAGGGCTAATATCCAATGTATATAAAGAACTCGAGAAGTTAGACTCCAGAGAACCAAATAACTCATTAAAAAAATGGGGAACAGAGCTAAACAAAGAATTCTCAACTGAGGAATGTCAAATGGCTGAGAAGCACCTAAAGAAATGTTCAACATCCTTAGTCATCAGGGAAATGCAAATCAAAACAACCCTGAGATTCCACCTCACACCAGTCAGAATGGCTAAGATCAAAAACTCAGGTGACAGCAGATGCTGGAGAGGATGTAGAGAAAGAGGAACACTCCTCCATTGCTGGTGGGATTGTAAGCTGGTACAACCACTCTGGAAATCAGTTTGGCGGTTCCTATGGATATTGGACATAGTACTACCCATGTATACCACTCCTAGACATATACCCAGAAGATGCTCCAACATATAACAAGGACACATGCTCCACTATGTTCATAGCAGCATTATCTTATAATAGCCAAGAGCTAGAAGGAACCCAGATGTCCTTCAACAGAGGAATGGATACAGACAATGTGGTACATTTACATAATAGAGTACTACTTAGCTACTAAAAACAATGAATTCATGAAACTCTTAGGGAAAGGGCTGGAACTAGAGAATATCGTCCTAAGTGAGGTAACTCAATCGCAAAAGAATACACATGGTATACATTCACTGATAAGTGGCTATTAGCCCCAAAGCTCCAAATAACCAAGATACAATTCACAGACCATATGAAGCTCAAGAAGAAGGAAAACCAAAGTGTGGGTGCTTCGGTACTTCTTAGGAGAACAAAATACTCACAGGAACAAATATGGAGATAAAGTGTACAGCAGAGACTGAAGGAAAGACAACCCAGAGACTATCTCACCTGGAGATTCATCCCATATACAGTTACCAAACCCAGACACTATTGTGGATGCCAAGAAGTACATGCTAAGAGGAGCCTGAGAAGAAAGGCTGTCTCCTGAGAGGCCCTGCCAGAGCCTTACAAATACAGAGGCCATGTTCACAGCCAACCACTGGACTGAGCATGGAGTCCCCAGTGGAGGAGCTAGAGAAAGGACTGAAGGAGCTGAAGAGGTTTGCAACCCCATAGGAAGAACAACAATATCAACCAACCAGATCCCCCAGAGCTCCCAGGGAGCTAAGCCATCAACAAAGGAGTACACATGACTCCAGCTGCATACGTAGCAGAGGAGGGCCTTGTCATGTATCAATGGGAAGAGAGGTCCTTGGTCCTATGAAGGATCGATAGATGCGCCAGTGTAGGGGAATTGAGGTGGAAGTGGGTGGGTGGAGGAACGCCCTCATAGAAGCTGTGGGGAAGGATAGGATAGAGGGTTTCTGAGAGGGGGGAACTGGGAAAGGGGGATATCATTTGAAATGTAAATAAAGACAATGTCCAATAAAAAAGAAGACAATAGAGGCTTCGGCAGAAGGCAAAAGCAAAGCTGTTGGAGAGACATGGCTCCACCCACCCTGAGGGGGGGGGGGGGGAGAAATGAAATAAAATAAAAATCTACCATGATTAAAAGCCAGCACACAGAACAAAACCAACAAAGATTAAAATTATAGAATGGCAGTTCAAAAGAAAATGTCAAAGAGTAATTTTTAAGCAAAACATAAAAGAAGTCAAAACTGAAGAAATGCAAAAGGTATACATAGACTTGAAAAAGCTTTTTAAAAAGGAACTTCTAGAAACATTAATAATTACAATGTAAAATACAATGGTCTATATACCACATCCCTCCAGGACCCTGTGTTGAGGCATTAATTCAAAATATGGGGGGAGGAGAATGAAGTGATTAAGAGCACTGGCTTCTCTTCCACATGTCCTTGGGTTTGATTCCCAGAATACACATGGCAACTCACAACCTTCTATAACTGTAGAGGGACTCTGAACAGCTTCTTCTGGCATTCTCAAAAACCAAACACACAAAGCTGATGGCTCATAGACATACATGCAGACAAAACACACATACACATAATAACAAAATAAAATTAAAAGATAGGAAAAAACAAAGGATATAGAATAATAAAGAGAAGTGAGGTACAGGAACAAAAAGAGGAAACAAATACTTCATAACTTTCAGTTTAGAGAAAAACCATACTTCTACTTACAAGTCCACACAATATGGCGAAGCTTCAGGACACCAACAGTGAATGGGGAAACTTCAAAGTTAATCAGAAAAAAGATAGATGAGTTAGAAGCTGCAGAAGAACTGACAGCAAACCTCTGTCCCAGCAAACTACAATGTGGTAACAAAGATAAACTAAGGATATTTGGGAGTAGAATTATGTTTACTTCACATGGTTCCTCACTTTAGAAACTAAAGGAAAAAAAAAGTGGCAAAGATTGTTTCAACACTGAGTAGTACAGAAAGGAGTAAGACTCCAAGAGACTGTGTCAGTATGAGGATGTCCACAGAGAGGGTCACTGTAGACAGAAGTCCATACAGCAACCTCCAGCACTCATGAACAGCACAGAACTAAAAAAAGACACAGCACACACAAACAGAACAGAGGGAGTATCCAGAATCACCGCGATGCAGACATGTGATGGGCAACCTCAAAATTATAAAAATAGGAGGTTTTTTTTTTTTTTGAGGGAGTAGGGAGGGTAGAATTTGGTAAGAAATGTCACCAAATACCAACCAACAGCTTCCAAACATCAGAAAGACAAGATTGGCACTAATGAATCTGGAATGCACAACAAAATAAACTGTGTTGCTAGTTCTTTTCAAGAACTTCTTATTGTGGAAGGAGAGTACACACCATGGCATGATTATGGATTTTGGAGAGCAGTTTGCCATAGATCAGTTCTCTCCACCATGAGGATTTCAGCGATCAAAGTCAAGCCATCAGCTTGGCGATACAAGTCTTTACCTGCTGAGCCATCTGACAAGTCCTGCAAATTCTTAAGTGGCACTCACCCGTACCTTAGATTTCTGAAGCATTATCTCATTTCCCCATATGCCTATTACTAAGAAAAGTTACCGATTATTTCTGTCCACTTCAATCCCACAGGAGTGACTGTGTGTGTGGTATATGTTTATATATGTTTATATAGCATGTGCATGTGTGTCTCCCTCAGTTGCTCTCACCCTCAGTTTTTTGAGACAGGGTCTATCACTGGAGGAATCTGAACTCAGATCCTCATGCTTGTTTGGCAAGCAATTTACCAACTCTCTACTCAGTCCACACATTCTTCTGACTGACTTTGTGATTTTTTTTACATACAGAGACCCAATTTCTCTTTAAGCACTAAATCAAGATCAGTGTTTCCAGGAAGTCTTAAATTTCTAGTCCAAAGCCTCACTGTTGTCCTTAAATGTTCAACTTCTACCTTCCAAACGCTACTTAGCTGTGCTCTCTATCCATAGCTTGTTTGCTCGAGATCAGAAAGGAACATAGTAAGCTCTTCTACACAATCCAGCATTGCTCTCTGCTTGTTTTTCCTGTGAAAATGAAACAACCTTCAAGTGCATTTTTCCTTCTAAAGTCAAAGAAGATGCATTCTGCAAAATGTACACATATGAATATAACAATATCTCACATGTAAAAATAAGCCGAGGGTATAAGGCCATTGTTTCCGTCTTTGACATTACAGAAGTGGATTTTCTTCAAAGTCGTTTTCTAGTCTTTTCATTTCTGCCAATTTTAAGAGGAGTCCATATGCTCAGGGCTAAAAATGAACAAGGTTAAGCCAAAGGAGGTCAGACATCATTAGCACAGTGAAGACTTCCATAAGAAATGCAATCGTGGCTCACAAAATGACTAATGTACTGCCTTGAGTATCACATCAATACCTTTCTGCTATAGTACCAGCAGAGTAAGCTAGGAATAAAATATATGAATTTTTTTAAAATAACAAAAATATTGATGAGGTTTTTTAAAAGATCTAAGTAAATAGATACATTACACCCAGAGATGAGAAGATTCAATGATGGTAAGACCTTAATTCTCCATAAATTAATCTGCAGTCCCTACACAACTCCAATCAAAATCCCAGCAGGCTATGTATGTGATAAAATATTGTAAAACGATAATGATACTCAAAGATTTTTTTAATGAGTGCCCGCCCAAGCTGTTCTGCAGCCTAAGCATTAGTCAGCTGTGCAGATAGGATATGGCCATTGGGAGGGCTGGGTGCTGGACCCTGAGACTGCTCTACACTTCTTGCCACATTCCAATGTTTACAATTATTGTTAATTTAAAAAAAATACAAAATCCCAGAAAGCATTTATATTTATGTTGACAACTAATCTTAAAATATGTATTTAAAAAGCTGAGGCTGTAAATAAAAAAGGCAATTGTCAAAAACATAGCAATGCCAGAAGACACACATTACCTGATTTCAACTTTCAAAACTATAATGACACGACAGTGAAGTAGCCATGAAAGTACAGCCCGCAGCAGCAGAGGAGAGCAACCCAACACAAGCTGCCCCCCAGCTGCCAAGCACTCCTCTGTGATTCATGTACACTCAGCTTCAACAGACACTTCATGGTGACAGAAATCACAAGAGTAACTGTGGAATGAAGTGGGGCAACATTAATGTGTGGTTCAGCTGTGGAGTACATGAGGGAACTTCCTGAAATATTCTAGAAATGTATGGGATGGTCCATTGTAGTAAGACACTGAGTCACACAGCTGTACATATTATCAAAAACCATATAACTGCAACATATAATCTGTATTTCACTGAAAGTTTTAAAAGAGTTATCTATTTATTTAGGTGTCTGGGTGCCTGCCTATTTACGTGTTCCATGCACATGCAGGTGCCTTGGGAAGCCAGAGTGTGAGATCACCTGGAAGCAGGGCTGGAGATGACAGCCTGCGGCCTAATGTGGTCCTGGGAACTGAATATAGGAATCTGCCAGGACAGCATTGCTTTTCCCTGGTGAGCCATCTCTCCAGGGCAGCACTGCTCTTCCCCGGTGAGCCATCTCTCCAGCCCCACATAATTTTTTAAAATATACAACAGTAAACAAACTTGTAAAATACTTATGTTTAAAAACTGAAAAAAAATATCATCACATCAAAAGTATCTTTAAAATTTTTTTCTTATTGTTTATTTTTTATAAGATATATATGCTGGTCCACTAATCCTTTTAGAAATTGCCCCTTGAATGTGTAGCACTTTGAAAAGAGGTCAGAGCTTTTCACATCTTCCTAATAATGTCCTCAAAAGAAACTGATTAACTCAGTATTTGAACAAAGCCTCCCTTCCTGTTGCTCTTTGCCTCTGAGCTGCTGCAATGAGAACAAGCCTCCCTAGCACACACTACCACAGTCGTGACACACTGCACCTCCACAGGCCCAGAGGAACCAGGCTAAGTGCTCAGGCATGGAAACTTTTCAAGCTATGAGCCAAGTTAAAGCCTTCTTTTCCATTAAGTTGGTTCTCTCAGGCATTTTGTTATAGTGACAAAGCTCAAACACTAATCCTTAGCTTACTTCAAATAACCTTGGAGCATAGTCCCAGGATCCCTGAAACTTCCTGAGATTCTTTTTGGTCCAGGAAGTCAAAACTATTTTCAGAACAATACAAAAATTGCTATTTGGCACCATGACTAAGCCTTAGCGCAAACCAAGGAAGAAGACACACAGTAACTAGCACTCATGTGTTCCTCACTGCCACAGACTCAGATGGGGGAAACTTGTTTTTACCAAAATGTGTCTTTGTTGGAGTAGACATTACTATTTTCATTAAATCTTGACCCTGTAATCCATGCTGTCTCATACCATACGTAATGGAACTAGACATCTACACGAGACACACCTGCAGTGTCACAGCTCTTCTGCAATTGTGAGTTGCAAGCTGAGCTAGCCACTTCTCCATGGCACACCCGTTTTACTCTAAATGACTACAGATAAACTGGGTTGCTCATGACTGGGTATTTGACAGATGTTTTCTTGAAAATGAATTAAATGCATCTGTCACATCAATGAAACAACTGATAGACAGCATTTGTGGCAGCTATGCATCCAGCTAGCACTTTCAAACAGAATCAGACTCCGGGGAAACACAGTTCAAGACCTTTCTAATGTAAGAGAACATAAAAAGCCTGTTTGGGGAATTTGAAGAAGACCCAGTTAACATAGGAAACCGGCATTTTTCCAAATGGCCAAAGCACGATGATAAAAATAAAAAAAAAAATAAAATAAAATAAAATAAAATAAAATAAAATAAAATAAAATCATGCAGGGATGACAAAGGTAGAGAGTCGGCAACTGAACACAAGACAGCAAGCAGACTGACCGCTACTCTAGCTTCACATGCAATTAACCCTAAAAGAGCCACCACTTCTCAAGGGGCAGAGTATCAGAGAATATCCACAAATACCTGAAAACTCTATCTCTTCTCCAACTATACATATGTGAGACCAGATCTTCTTCATGTGTTTCAGCCAAACATTGGCACAGGCTAGAAAAGTAGAACTGAGACTGTTCTCTTTAACTAGGCAGTAAACACATTTCAAAACATACAGCAAGGCCACTCTCATTTGATTTTTGTTTAGAAAAGTTATTTTTCATTAAAATGTGATTTATTCTAATCTGACCAGTTTATCACTAGCAATATTTTAATTTCGTAGATACACTTGCTACTGTGGTGAACAGCAACAGTTATCACTAACATATACAACGTCAGGGTTCTCTAGCAAGTATTTTTGCCCTCCCTCTCAGATCCATTGTCATGATTGTCAGAATACTACAGTATACTCCTAGCACCATTAATCCCATAGGAAAGCCTTCTGTGCCTCCGGAGCCCATGCTGTTGTATCTAACCCACATCCTTGGCTTTCAACAAGTCTGGCCCTGCTTTATCCAGCAAATCTTTTTTCTCCATGTCCTAGCCTGCATGCCTTCCATGCTGGTCGATCTCTCCTTTCAGTCTCAGACCTTCGTCCATCATTATACTTCACCTGGATGGCTGCCCACCCACTCTCCCCTGCCTCCTCCATGCTACCTAACCCTTACTGGTTCTTTGAGACACTGAGCCTTGAGTATTAGGGTTAAGCATGTACCCTTTAACGTATAAGCAGTGAAGACAGTGCTCAGGCAAAGACAGGTGGAAAATTTATACAGAAAAACAAAACAAAACAACTTACTACTTCAAATTCCTAAGAAGAGTTAAAGCAACAATAACAACAAAAATGTCTTACTGAGAACCAGTCACACAGTTCCAGGGCCAAAGGCAGCCAGCCAGCACTGTTGCACTGGGAACCCTAACCTAGAATCTCAGGTTGAGGTAGTTGCAACAGAAACACAGCCTCTTCCAGATTATAAATAAGAACTGTAAAAACCAAACAACGGCAAAAAGAAAACACAATTCCATTTCTTGAACTTAAAGTCTGTTTTTTCCTATTGCTAAGCAAAGTCCTTTTCCTAAAAACTCAATCATATTTTCAAGCAGCAACATTTAAAGAAGAACCAAGTGGTATATTTTTTAGACTTGAGGCTCCCTTAGGAAGTACTTTGAATCAAATTTTTTCTGATTTCTCTAAACACTGAAATATCACACATGCATAGTGAGATCTTGAGCTCAGGACCAAGCCTAAAGATGAAGTTCATGCGACCTGGTCAGACTGCTTAGAGAAATGCTACTAATGTGTTCTCAGCATACCTGCATCCTGGCTGCACCAGTGAGACCAGGACTGAACTTCCCACTGGGCATCATTCACTACACTGCTTTGGATTTAGAACTATTTTGTACTTCAGGCCACTGGATTAGGGGTTATCAAACCCACTTATAGCCATTAAATCTTCAACATAAAACAATGACTTCCCATGCACATAACTCTGAGCCTTGGGTAGGCCTTCAGATCTGAATGCCTGATGTTCTATGCCCACTAATGCCAGAGCCTTAGGACTGACCCAGCAGCACTGTGCTGTGAGCTCTGCCAGTCAGAAACAATGGTCTCTGCCCTTCACTCATGTAGATGCCATTCTCCTGTGTCGCCTGTCGCTGGCTTCTTCATTCCAGATACTCTCCAAGACTCTACGTATCAGTCACTCTTCTAGGCCCTCGAATACAGCACTGAATCATGCAAAATCATTCTGGATTTATGCTCTGGTAAGACATGACAGGTAGTGACATATGCTATAATGAGAAACTCAGTAAAATGAGGAGAGCTGAACTCTATGAACGTAACCAAAAGAGAACCTGGTGCTTGCATGGCTTCTGGATGCTGAGAGCTGCCAAGACACACAGAGTGATCTGTGTGGACAGTGCCAGCTTGCTATCAGGAGCCATTTCACATGAACATTCTAATCAGATGCTTAAATCCCAGGAGAAAGGGGCCTTCTTCTAAGTTAGTTGATAATAATTTGTTAGGATATCCTTTCTCATTATAGTTATGTATTCACTTTTGGTGGCAAATTTTTAATTCCTAATGAAGCCCCCCCCCC
>JADRCD010204802.1:0-34092 GCA_019843815.1 Montemys delectorum | reverse complement strand
AAAAAAAAAAAAATTAGTTCTTTGAGAATTTTGCATAATGGAGTTTGACAGCATTCACCTCTACCCCAGTTCCTCTCAGATGGATACTCTCTTTTCTACCCATCTAATGTTATGTCCTATCCTCTGTCTCTGTCTCTGTCTCTGTCTCTGTCTCTGTCTCTGTCTCTCTCTCTCTCTCTCTCTCTCTCTCTCTCTCTCTCTCTCTCTCTCACACACACACACACACACAATACACACACACACACACACACAACACACACACACACACACACACACACACACACACACACACACACACACACCAATCTAGTACAATCTGTACTGTCTATTGCTTCCTGGTAGACTTACCAGTGGCAACACACTTAAAGAAAACTGATTTTTCCATCTCCAAATAGCTATCAATGGCCAATAACTCACTGGTTAGGATAAGTCCAAAGATCTGTTGACAAATCTATTTTGGTCTCCGTTTCCTTTCCAACATTGTCTATGGTTCCTTAGGAGCCATTCATAATGGGTTTTTTTGTTTGTTTGGTTGGTTTGTTTTTTGTTTTTGTTTTGTTTTTTTGTTTTTGTTTTTGTTTTTGAGGCAGGGTCTCTTACTAGGGCCTGGGGCTAACAGATTAGCCTAGGCTGATGGGTCAGTGAGCCCCACAAATCTGCCTGTCTCCACCTCCCCAGAACTGAGATAGCAAATACATGGCACCATGGTCACCACCATTTATACACGCGATAGCAATCAAACTCACATCCTCATACTTGCATGTTAGCAGTTACCAACTAAGCCATTTCTCCAGCTCTTCTACCAGAAGTATGCACCTACAACCTCATCTGGGAGTGAAGACAGAGACAGGCAGATCCGGAGGCTTGATGGCCAGATAGTCTAGGCAAAATGATACGCATATGGCTTGCATAGGTAGATACATCTATCTACACATGTGCACACGAAACACATAACAAACATTGGGTAGGGCCCCTAAAAATTAAGCAAGCTATATTTACTTCAATTGCCGATCTAAATTTACCATTAGAATATGAACTTCAACCAAAACTAGCCAATTTTATCACTAAATCACTGCTGAAGCTTCCAAGTTACGAGAGCTAAGCAACTAACAGTGTGTGCAGACAGCAAGCTGGCTTGTTTGTGGGCCTCTGCCACACTAATGCTTTACAATCAAACACATGTCTCAATCTCTCCAAAAGCCTGCTTGAAAGATGGAAACAAATTACACTTTAAACCATACCAGTGGAGCCTCATTTAAAGTCTAATGATCTAAGAATCTCAGCTTAGTGATTTCTCTTGCTGCCATGCAAGTCAAACATCATGTCCTGAAATGATTACACTCCCAGCCACTTCAAGAGGAGGATCTTGAAGAGATTTTTAAACTGGCATCATTAGCTAAAGATAGGCCTAGATACACAAAAAAATAATAAAATAAAATAAAATAAAACAGGAGGAACTGGGAGGTGACTCAGATTGTACAGATTTTAAGTGTGATATTTAGTATTCACATAAACAATAGTTTGAGGAAGTGGTGTGTTCCTGTCACACCAGCACTGGGCAAGGCATGGGGGACATGAGGGAGGGCAGAGACAGGTATGTCCTTGTGCCTGTTGCTTAGACAGTGTAGCTCCAACAATGAGCTCCAGTTTCAGAGAGATGCTGTTTTAACCTAATGGTGGACAGTGATAGAGGATGCTCCCAATACGGCCTCTGTCCTTCATACTCTAACACCCATGCTCATGTACACACACATATGCACATATGCATGCACACACACACACACGTGTGTGCTGCATTAAAAAATCCCACACATATATTAAAATCAATGAAACAAAAGTCCAAGGGAGCATTCAGAAAATGCATTGCTTAAAAATAACTGGTCTCCATAAGCTAGTACATGGACATATCAACTAATCTGCAGGTTAGCTAACTGCTTCAGTGTGTTATCCACAGGCACATTCTTAAATGAAGCATGTTGTTGAGACATCACTGGCTATGTATCTTGGAGGGGACTGCTAAGGTCATGTCCAGGATATGTTTGCCAACAGCATAGTCCTGGTAAAACTGTAAAGAAAGGAATGGAAATCATCAAATTTCAAGGTCCCTTTGGACACTTCCGATTCTGGTTGCCCTACAATTGGACAGTGAATATATTTCCCATTGTTCGCTCAGGATTAAATGAGACATTTTCTTGCTGAGAAAAAAAGGCTCTTGTGGTAGTGGAAAAAACTATTTGATTGTTGTTGTCTTGTTTGTTATTTGTCTCTGGTGTGTGGGAATCTAAATGCATCCCTCATTATCATAGGACACACATTTCACAAGAACTCTTATCAGTGAACTTTCAAAGCCCCTTTCAAAGGCTTCTACTAAAAGAAAATGTATCTATCATTGTGGTGAGAAGTGGAGCAAAGCAATGAAATTCTACAACCAGAGTAAACAATGTTTCCAATCCCTGGGCTTTCACTGTACTGGCACTTCACAATTTTAACACAGTAACCACCTGGGATTCATCAGCTTCTACCTTATCAGTCCTGGATAGCTCACATGAGCAGCGCCATCACAGCGTCCTACTGTGGATACACCAAATAACTCAGGCCAGAGATCACAGTTACTGGAAGAACATTGCCCTTGAGCCTTGATAGACTGACCAAGGCACTGTTGATATTGTCACCATGGTAAGATCCTAGTCACTGGTACTTAGACCCATGCTCTTAAGCTGTCAGAACATCTTTTTTTTTTTTTTTTTTTTTTTTTAAATTGGATAGTTTCTTTACTTACATTTCAAATGTTATTCCCTTGCCTGGTTTCCCCTCTGGAAAGCACCATCCCATCCCTCCTCCCCCTGCTTCTATGAGGGTGCTCCCCCACCCACTCACCCACTTCCTCGTCTCAGAGAAAGCTGGTCTTCCAGGAGTGCTATCAGAAGATCTTAAGCAAGCAAATATTCTTAAGATTCTTCCAAAGAGTAGATATGCAGAACAAGTTTGCCAACCACAGATCTTTAGGTCCAGCTAGTAACACAGTGGATCCAAGGTAATACAATGTGTTTATTATTCTGGAATTATTTTTTCCCATTTATCTTTCCTTATTGTTAATCTTATTTGCTCTTGTACTTTAGTGACCACTTTGACTTTTTCCAGAACATTCATCAATACCTTTTAAAGTATGTTATAATTTTTCAAGGTAAACATCACTATACCACCAAAAGAATGAATATCTAACAGGTTATTAGACTTGGTGTCCAACCTGATTCTGGGAGCAAGGCTTAACAGCTATCTAGATAAAACATAAAAATAATTTTACTTCATTGCCCTCTTCAGGTACATGAAGTTTCCTTTCACTATAAAGACTATCTTCATCTTTTTTTTAAATCTGAAATTAACAAAGAAGCACACTGAAATGTATATGGACCTATCAGTAACATTGACTTTGGGGTTGTCTTAGTCCATTTTGTGGTTCACAATAAAATACTACAGAGTGGGTAACTCATAAACAGGAAGTTTTTCTCAAAGTCAGGGAAGTAAAGTGGCATCTGGTCCCTAATAAAGGCTCCCTTGCTGTAGTTTGGCAAAAGCAGAATGGACAAGAAAGAGCTAGCTGGAAGCTGGGCAAGCTCTATAGCCCTTATCCATAAGGTGGATCTCTTCTTTATCTTTGAAGGCCTTCTTCGTGCTATTCCACTAGCAACCTTTAAAACAGGAATAGATATGCTTAAGTCACAGGAAGCATTAGAAATAGACATAAGTCACTGGGCTGTGGTGGCTCACACCCTTAATCCCACCAGAGGCAGAAGCAAGTGGACCTCTTCGTTTGAGACTAGCATGGTCTACAGAGTGGGTTCCCAGATAGTCAAGGTACTACAGAGAACTTTGGACATAAGTCTATCATTTTTGGACACGGAAATCATTCTGTTAGTATTTTTTGTTAAGATTATTAAGTGTTTTGCAGTAATTATTTAATTATAATAAAGCAATCAGCCAGCTAGTATGAGACTAATAACCATTCCACTCTGATTATGCACTATTCTGATGCTAATTCTTGTAGATGTGTGTGTATGCATGCTTGAGCATACAGGCGCATGTGCATATATGTGTGCTTACATGTGAAGCCCCAAGGAAAAGCTCAGGAGTCATTCCTCAAGTGCCTTCAACCTTGTTTTTTGAGACAGGGCTTGCACAAACCCTAACTCACCTGTAATCAAAGCTGGTTCACTAGAGAGCCCTAAGGCTCTGCCTATCCCTGCCTCCCCAGACTGGGATTATAAGTGTGTATTACCACGCTAAGCCCTTCTTTCCTTGTTCATATGGATTCAGAAAGTCAAACTCACTTTATCAACTAAGCTTTCTTCCCCATCCAAACTACGATATCTTTCTAGGAAGTATGTTCTAATCTATTATATATATATGCACTACTAAAAAGCCTGTCTATGAAATAATATTTATACTTCAAATACATGATTCACAATAATTTTTGTCACATTTTAAAATTATATTTCATCTACTTTGAAAATAATAGACATAACGTAGTAAACTGACTTGCTACTAAGGGGCTATAGCTTGGGATTGGTATGTTAGCTGACCTACTACTAATGGGCTATAGCTTGGAAAGAGTATGTTACTTGACTGGTGATACTTTGCTTGACATTTTAAACATGTACAGTCAGTTGTACAAAAATTTTATGTTTTGGGAAAAATGGTTTGTTTTTTTTTTAAAGAAGGCTTGGGAATGGCTACCACAAATAATTCCATCTGAGAATTGCAATTACATCCATCAAAATTCAACCAACAAGTTAATCCCAGATTTTTAAGTACTAAAGCAAAAGCACAAGAAATATGAATAAAAACTTCAAGGCAGTGTGACTATTCTGAAAAGTACTAAATCCACATTAAAGAACTCCAAGGAGTGGTAATTGAATGAAATACCTAACAGAGAATTTAAAAGATTGATTTTAAGAATGTTCAATGGAATTTTTAAAGGACACAAAGATTCTAAATGAATTCAATGAGCTGAGGAAATAGAGAAGTCAATAAAGGATTTGACTAAATTTGAATTTAATAAAGAAATATAAATGCATCAAAATTCAAATTGAAAATTTTGAAATTAAAAGTTGAATTAGTCAAATGGAAATCCAGTGGAAAGTTTCTAGTAGAAAAGATCAAGTAGGAGACAGACGTTGGGCTTGGTAACAACTTAAAAGTATCAGCAATTCAGACAATGGCAAAGAGAAAACACCAGGAAAGTATGAACAGAATGTAAAAGATTTGTGAAACACATGAAAATATCAAATCTTTTCATCATGGCCACAGAAAGAGAAGCTAAAGGCATAGAAAATATATTTAAGAAATCCACAGAAGTTGGGTAGTGGTGGCACACACCTTTAATTCCAGCACTTGGGAAGCAGAGGCAGGTGGATTTCTGAGTTCCAGGCCAGCCTGGTCTACATAGTGAGTTCCAGGACAGCCAGGGCTACACAGAGAAACCCTGTCCCCCCCCCAAAACAAAAAACAAAAAAAAATTCCACAGAAAATATTATCAAAAATATACAAAGAGATTGCCATCAGATACAAAGCTTTCAGGACATCAAACACACAAGACAGGGAAAGAAGAATGTCATATGTCATATTGTGATTAAAAAGAAGCTAGTAAGTTTGACATTACAAGAGAGAAGCACTAAGTCTCCCATAATGATAAATCCATGAAAAACACAGATTTCTTATGGTAAACTCTCAAATCTGGTGGGGGTGGCAGACGAAATGATGCCTTTCAATCACTGGAAGGAAATTAACTGCCAACCTAGATTACTGTCCGGCAGAACTATCTATAACTGACCTGAGAAAGAAAAACTTTTCCTGGTAACTAAAACTAAAGAAGCTCGTGCCCTCTCAGATGATGCATTAGCTACCTTTTGGTCAATGTAAGTTCTTTTCCCCCTCAGATTCTCAGAGCTTTTATCTTGGAGCATTATTGAACTTCCTTAGAAGCCTTTTCTATTGAGGTGATTATGTGATTTTCTTCCTTGGGCCTGTTCATGTAATGGCTTACATTTTTCTGTTTCTAATTTTTGCTTCTGTTTTATTTCCCCAACAAATATCCAAAACAGAAAAGGAAAGAAAGCTATTGGCATAGTTGTAGTTAGCTTCAGCTGCAAATTGAGATAATCTAGGGCTGCCTGAGTGAGTCTCTGCTAAGGGATTGTCCAGATCATGTTGGCCTCTGAGCATGCCTGTGAGGACTGTCTCGATACATGATTAATACAGCAGGGCCCAGCCTACTGTGGGCAGCACCATTCCTAGAAAAGCAGGCCTGGCCTGTGTAAGATGCTAGCTGAGTATGAGCCAGGGAGTGAGCCAATGAGCAAGTCAGCAAGCAGCAGTATTTATTCCATGTTTTTTTTTGTTTGTTTGTTTGTTTGCAGCTTCCTATCTTGAGTTCCTGTCCCAACTTCCCTCGGTAACGGACTCTTATCTGGAGGTGTAAGGTAGAATAAACACTTTCTTCCCCCAACTTGCTTTTGCTCAGAGTGTTCTATCACAGCAAAAGAGAGCCAAGTAAGGCAGCTACCAAACCCTTTTTATGATGGAAGTATTGTAAATTAGATAAGAGCACTCACCCATACAAAGAAAATTATGTGATAATCCGCATGATGAACGTAGACCTCGAATTTTTTAATAAAATTTTGAGAAACTCAAAGACAACTGCACATAGGAAGTTAATTCACAATGACCAAGTAGGCTTTATTTTAGGAAGGAAAGGGTGAGCCAACATAGGAAAAACAATAATGTATAAGCCATCAGATAAATAGACCCAAGGAAGAAAACCACTCGGTCACCTCACTAGAAATTGGAAAGGCCTCTAACAAAGTTCAATAACCATCTAAGATAAAAGCCCTGAGAATCTGGGAAAAGAAAGAACATACATTAAAAAAGAAAAAGTAACCACTACATCATCTTGTCTCTCCTGTTTTAGTGCAAGGCTTTAAATTGCTCCCCTTTTTCATTAATTTAATTATTTATACACTTTACATCCCAATTGCAGCCCCTCCGCTCCTCCCAGTCCCACTTTCCCACATCCTTCTCCAATTCCCTCTCCCATTCTTTGAGGAGAAGGGGACACCCATCTTTCCCAGTAGCAACCTTCCCTGACAAGTCAAGTCTCACCAAGACTAAGCACATGCTCTCCGGCTAAGGCCATACAAGGCAGCCCAGCTAGGAGAAAGGGGCAACAATTATAGACAGCCCCAGCTCCTATTGTTAGGAGACCACATAAAGACCAAGCTGCACATCTTCTATATATGTGCAGGGGGCTTAAGTCCAGTTTATGCTCTTTGGTTGTGTACTGGCTGGTTTTGTGTGTCAACTTGACACAGGCTGGAGTTATCACAGAGAAGGGAGCTTCAGTTGGGGAAGTGCCTCCATGACACTCAGCTGTGGGGCATTTTCTCAATTAGTGACCAAGGGGGTAGGACCCCTTGTGGGTGCCATCCCTGGGCTGGAAGTCTTGGGTTCTATAAGAGAGCAGGCAGAGCAAGCCAGGGGAAGCAAGCCAGTAAGGAACATCCCTCCATGACCTCTGCATCAGCTCCTGCTTCCTAATCTGCTTGAGTTGCAGTCCTGACTTCCTTTGGTGATAAACAGCAATGTGGAAGTAACCCTTTCCTCCCTAACTTGCTTCTTGGTCATGATGTTTGTGCAGGAATAGAAACCCTGACTATGACAGGTTGGTTGTTCCATCTCTGTGAGCCTCCATGGGCCCCTCTGCCTCCCTCAATCCTTCCCCCACTTTTCCACAAGACTCCCTGACCTATGCCTAATGTTTAGCTGTGGGTCTCTGCATTTGTTTCCATCAAATACTTGATGAAGCTTTTCCCATGAAAGTTGTGCTAGGCTCCTGTCTATAAGCACAACAGAGTGTCTTTAAGAGTGCCATGGGCTGGCTTTCTCCCATGGGGTGGGTCTCAAGTTGGGACAGTTGTTGGTTGACCATTCCCTCAATCTCTGCTCCATCTTTATGTCTGAACATCTTGGAAGCCAGGCAAATTTTGGGTCAAAGATTTTTTTGAGTGGGTTGGTATCCTGTTCCTTCACTGGAAGTCCTCCCTGACTACAGGAGGTGGCCACCTCAGGCTCTATATCCCCCACTGCTCCTCCCAGAAGTCACCCCAGTCCTAGGTCTGTGCCTGACTACAGGAGGTGGCCACTTCAGGCTCCATATCCCCCACTGCTCCTCCCAGAAGCCTCCCCAGTCCTAGGTCTGTGCCTTCTCCTAGAGATGGCACCAATTTCCCTTCTTTCTCTGAGCCTTCTCATTACCCATGCCCACTTTCCTCATACATGAACCTCACCCCCATTCCCCTCCCCACCCCCTTCTCCCACCCTGTTTCCCATCCAGTTCCTTCTCTCCATCCACTTCCAATGTCTATTTTATTTCCCCTTCCAGGAAAGATTCAAGTATTATCCCTTAGGCCCTCCTTGTTACTGTTTATCCTATACTTTGACTAATATCCACTTATAAGTGAGTACATAGAGTGCAAATCTTTTTGTATAATATTTTCTAATTACATCTATTAAAGAGGTGGGTAGTATTCCATTGTGTAAATATATTACATTTTCTTTTGTTTTTTTTTTTATTGGATATTTTCTTTATTTACATTTCAAATGTTATCCCCTTTCCCAGTTTCCCTCCCTCCCGAAAACACCCTATCCCATCCTCCCTCCCCCTGCTTCTATCAGGGTGTTCCTCCACCCACCCACCTAACTCCCACCTCCCTGTGCTCGATTCCCCGACACTGGGGCATCTATTGAGCCTTCATAGGACCAAGGACCTCTCCTTCCATTGGTTCATGACAAGGTAATCTTCTGCCACATAGGTAGCTGGAGCTGTGTGTATTTCTTTGTTGATGGCTTAGTCCCTGGGAGTTCTGGGGGCAGGGGGTCTGGTTGGTTGATATTGTTGCTCTTCCCATGGGGTTGCAAATCCCTTCAACTCTTTCAGTCCCTTCTCTAAGTCCTCTATTAGGGACCCCACACTCATTTTCTTTATCCATTCTTCAGCTGAAGGATATCTGGGTTGTTTCCAGCTTCTGGCTATTACAAAAAAATGCTGCTATGTCCATAGCCTGTGGTAGTCTCCCTTCTCCATAACTATTCTGAAAGTAACAACCTTAAGAAAGCATCCAAAAACATTTTGCAAGGCAGTTAGGAATATGGGAATCTTACCAGTCAGAAGTTCAAATGTTTATCCATCTTCTGTACCTTCTGTATGGCAGATTTTTTTTCTATAAAAATAAGCATTGTAGTGCATATTGAGGACTCTGGTTTTAATAAGAATATAGACAACTTAGTCTACTATTTCCTCTCAAGAAAACAAAATAAATGGAAAACAGAAACAAATAAGCATTACAACAAATTCAATTTTCTAAAAACCTGAAAAAAAAAAAAAAAACAAACAAACCTGGAAACCCAAAAATTTCAGAAAATCCTGCAAAATAAATTCTGAGCTCACATTTGCCAACTTGGAAACTAATGTGCTATTTCTTGATGATGGCCAACAGGAGGCCTTTGGGGTAAAGGTGTGGCAAATATAATTCTTAATCATATATGGCTCATAGGCTGGTTAGTTTTTTTTCTCCCACACTTATCGTAAACATAGATATATCTGAGAAAAGAAAACTTTAGTTGAAAAAAAAGCCTCCATCATATTGTCCTATAGAAATGTCTGTAGGGCATTTTCTTGATTAATGGTTGATTGGAAAGGCATTCCACTATGGGTAGCGTCACCTTGGGAAGATGATGCTGAGTTGTATTAAGAGAACGTTCTGGGAAAGTCATGGGGATGAAACCAGTGGACAGTGTTCCTTCACATTCCTAACTTGAGTTCATCTCTGAATTCCCTTCCTGATAGACTGCAAACTGCAAACTTAAGTGAACTCTTTCCTATCCAAACTGCTTTCTGTCAAATGTGTTGTCACAGCAACAGAAGCTCTAACTAACCACAGAGACCAGAGAGATCGTTGCCCAGAGGGATCCTGCAAAAAAGAAAGACCTTGTCCTACAAGCACAGTGATATGGTGTATGTGTGTGTATGTGTGTGGAGGGTATGTTTGACAGTGGCAAGAAAATTTGGTAGTTTTAACAGAAAAAGAAAAAGCCATTACACGCAAGACAACCCTAACAACAGTTACATATATGTACATATAGGCTGAGTGTCCCAGGAAGCCGGATTCAGAAGTATTTTAGGTTTTCTGTTTGGCTCTAATGGTGGAAAGGAGAACTCCTGAGCTTAGAGTCCTGGAATGCTCTCTGCCACCCTCCTCTCCACCCCCGATCTGAAACTGCCTCTAACACTGGAGGGAAAGAACTCTGAAATAGGACTGAAAAGGTAATAAGTACAGATTTTTCCAAAAATACCCTGAAGGAAAATATTAAAAATTCAGTATCAATTTTCTCATATAAGATGAAAAACATTAAAAACATCTCCATGAAGGTTATGAAATTTTAATCTGTCTGTCCTATCTGCTAGAAAAGCATTAATCCTTGATGGTTTAGAAAAAAATGATATCAAACGTTTATGGAAAAGATGATTCCCGTATTGTTTTGACTGTTTCAGAAGAGAAAAACTTTCTGATTGTTCTGCTTTTAAACAGTAGTCTATTTAACAGTCCGAAACAATGGTTTCATTATGACTTTTTCATATATGTCGAAAACATACTGTGTTTGTATTCATTGTCTCGTTCCTCTCACATCTGTCCTGGCTTCCCTCGCTGCCTTCCCATTCCTGATCGTCTCTGCTCCACTTACAACTCTAGGCAGATAACTCGACAGTTATGGATGGTACTGTAATAATCAAAGACGTGCAGGTGGCTCTATTTTGTGACTGTGAGCCATGTGCCAGTTCTATTTTTAGCTTTATAAGGAATCTGCATGGTGATCTCCTTAGAGTTTGAATTACTTCCCAACCTAGCGGTACAAAGGTTCTCCTTTCTGCACATCCTCAGCACCATGTATTGCTTGTTGACTACCATGCTGGCTTGAGGGAGATCGATCTCTGTATAGGTGTTTTGCTTTTCTGATCACTTGTTTGCTCCAGTCCTGGGGATCACATGTAAGCTTGCATGAACTAGGCCAACACAATGCGCTTCATTCTCAGTTCTTCATTTTTCTTTTATTTTTTTTTATCATTTTTTATTAGATATTTTCTTTATTTACATGTAAATTTCTCCTTTCCCAGTTTCCCCTCCAAAAAGCAAACAAACAAAAACAAGAACAAACTTCTGTTGCCTCCCCCCTCCCCATGCCTGCCACCTCACCCTCTCCCACTTATTGGCCCTGGCATTCCCTTACACTGGGGCACAGAACCTTCACAAGGCCGAGGTCCTCTCCTCCTGTTGATGATCGAATTTGCAATCCTCTACTATGGAGCTGAAGGGCTTGCATCCCCTTAGGACGAACAACAATATGAACTAACTAGTACCCTCAGAGCTCCCGGGGACCCAACCACCAACCAAGGAGTACACATGTGTATAGTAGTTCTTCATTTTTGTAAGTTAGGAACTTGCTGTGAAGACACACTGGTCTTGAACTGTCTTTTCCTCTGCTTCCTAAAGATTATAGGCCAATGACTCTGGTTCTGAAGTCTCAGTACAGTTTAGATTTTCACGTTCCTAAAGGCTAAAGACGTTGAGAGGATTTTTCTTTCATGTATTTTTGGTTATTCACACTTCTTCAGAAAAGGGTCTGTGCATTGTTTGGATTAGTTTTTCATTTAGTGTTGATTTTTGAATTCTTTATAGCCTAGATATGAATCCTGTCAAGTGAACGACTGGCAAACACTCTACTCCACACTCTGAGTGGCTGTCTCTTCAGTTTCTCATCGCCTGTAATGTGCATATTGTTTGTGTTTTGAGGATATAAGTATAGCAATACTCCCTAAACTCTCACAAAAGTTCAGAAAAAGGAGCTTTCCAAGTTGCCATGGCTCTTCAGTACTTTTTACGGTCTTGTTTCCCCACAAGTTTCGAATCTTCATTAAACCTGGTATACAAAACATTTAGTCATTTCCTTAGGAAAGAGAGCCAGCATGTCACATGAAACTGAATAAACTTATGCGTTTCTCTTGATAACCCATATAGTTTACAGAACATCAGTTGACTAACTTAGGGAGCAGAAATCATTATTTTTCTTCTTCATTAGCATGTTAAGACATATTTCTAAGTGTATATAACTGGTATCCGTAATATCTGCAACAGCGTACTTACTCACTGGAAGAGAAGTGTGTTAAAAGCTCCACAAAGATTTTAGAACAGAAACTTTACAAGATTCCTGAAGAGGACCAGGTAAGTCTGAGTAAATCAAAATGTAATGTTCCTCGAAAGAAAATTACTATATCTCACATTACTGTATGCTTAATTTATAAATTTATATAATACCAAACATATTCTTTAAAAATTCTCAGAGACATATACTTATTATCTTGAAACTTATTCTATTTTAATACTGAGATTATAATTTAGGAATAAACAAAGTAAAATTGACCAGAAAATTTGAAAAAAATTGAATCATTCCATTAGTTATTACAACGAGGTATAAAGCTTGAGAATGTACCAAGCATGTGTCAGCCTCTGGGTTCCTTCTCTGGTACTAAAGTCAATAACAATAAGATAAAATACAGTGCCTCCATAAATAAGACATCCTGAGACTAGGAAAGGAACATGTGCATTGATTATGCAAAAAAGAAAACAAATCCCAAATCCCAAACAGAAAAAGACTCAAAGGAATGCAGTGGCTAGGATAGCAATGGCAGCCTCTTCTCTCTAGGCAGTGGTGGTCATGGCATTGATTCAGTTACATAGACAACTTTCAAAATAGAAATGAAGTTTGGGTCTGATTCTTTGTAATCAATTGTAAGTGAGTTTGACATGCAAATATGAAATTTTAGAATTTCTATGTATTGATTGGTGAATTGCTCATTTTACCCAGGTATTCCATTTCTCAAAATCCAAAATATGTAGTATAAAAAGACCATATAAAAATTGATATCAACATATTATTTTTAAGAACTAGAACAAATACAAAAATAGTGAACTTACAACAAAATGTGCTTGATTTCAGTTTTAAGACAAAACTTTATTGGATGTCACTCATAAAGAAATCATTAAAATGGTGCTGTGGTTGCACATAATTTTTAGTAAAACCCATGAGATTGATAAGGGAATTGGAAAAAAGTAAAAAATTACTGGTGGGCTACAAAATGCTGCTGCAATGGAAAGCATTTGTAGGAATTTACCAAAATAATAAATTCCCTTGTCATTTAAGCCAGCAACCTATCACAGGAAATGCACAATACTGGGTTATATTACTTTCAGAAAATGGCCCAGAAGGTGGGGGTGCTCATCATGATTTTTAAAAGCCAAAATCTTCCTATAGTTCATTCACAGAGCACTGAAACTATGTTTAACCATAGAATGAAACTATACACAGTCCCACCAAGAAGGAAAGAGGAAAGGAAGAAAGGAGAGGAGACAGGGACAGGGATGGTATGGGAAGAAACACAGATGCCGTCCTCTGAATTTTACTGATACAGGAAGATTCCTAGGATACATTGTCAGTGAAAGTAGGAAAGAGAGGGGTGAGTTATTAGATGCTGCCTGGCATGTCAACACCTAAGACCACACTAGCATAAAAGTTAAGGTACATGTACAACCTAACAAAAACTGATCTTGCAAAGGGAATTCTTGGACTAGAAGGTCAGAAGAGAAATTTTTCAATATATTTTTAATCTTGTGATAGTGGAACTAAAACTAGATTTTTATGCATAGCAAATAAGCACTCTATTTGTAAGTTATATTGCAGCTCCATAAGTTTATCCTCTATTCCTATCTATCTATCTATCTACCTATCTATCTATCTATCCATCCACCCATCTAAACATCCATCCATCCATCACTTATCTATTTTATCTATCCCATCTATCTCTTTATCTATTAGAATTTTTAATGTGAAAATTGTGGATAGCACACCTGTTGCTAATATGAATTAATGGCTACAAGAGGGATGGAAGAGATGGCTCAGCAGCTAAGAATGCTTGCTTATTTACAGAGGACTGGAGTTTGAGTCCCAGAACTCACAGTCAACCAGCTTACAAATTTCTATATCTTCAGGGATCAGATTTCCTTGTCCAGCCTCCACAGACACTTCAGTTCACATACACCTACATATGCACATAACCATAGATGTGCATGTACACATACAGTACATATAGTTAAAGAATAAAATAGGGGATGTCGAAAGGTTCAGTGTTTCAGAGCATTTGCTGTTCTTCCTGAAAATCAGAGTTCAATTTCTGCCATCCACTTGTGATTCTGGTGCCAGAAGATCTGATCTCCTCTTCTGGCTTCCAAGGGCACCTGTAGGCCTATATGCATACACATACGCTCATATACATAGTTAGATGTCTTTTAATTCTTTAAAAAAATAAATAAATCATTTTTAAAAAAATAGCTAAAAATGGAGAAAAAGCTCATTAAGGTCATCTATCAAGCATCATATTTTCTGAATTAACCCATGGTCTGGACTTGCATAATAGACAAGAAAACAAAATAAAAAGATGGTCACCCTCTACAGATGGTAAAGCAGGGTTTAAATATAGGAATATCATTGAAATAATAAATAACTATGCAAAAGCTCTAATCATATTTAATTGTAAGGACCTGGTAGGTGCAGGGTTCTTCTGTGTGCTGTCTTAGTTACAATGGAGATGGAGTAAGGAGATGCTAAACACTTCTTTTACGCACACACACACACACACACACACACACACACACACACTAAATCTCATCTCACACATGGGCAACAGGGTTGGGTAGCAGAATGTATTGAGTGGGAAACAAATGATCAGACTAAATTACAAACTTGTAGGAGAGCCCACCACAAGTTGGATTTCTAATAGATGATAAGTATCAATCCATGGGTCAGGGTAGCAATGAATTGTGAAATTCAATCCCACAGGACCATGGAAGTTCACACTATATCTATTTTCCTTTTAAAAGATGTACAAGTTTAACTTGCTTAAAAGGAATGCTCATAACACCAACTAAGAAGAAAGGGAGACTGCTAAAGGGGTGTCTCAGAGGAGCGGGAGAGACATGAAAGCTTTCTGCTAAAGGAGTGTCTCAGAGGAGCAGCAGAGACTAGAAAGCTTTGTTATTTGGTGGGGTCTTAAATGTCAATCACAGGGCCATCGGTCCCTATAGCCTTTTGTTAAAACCATCTGCTCTTCTCACTTCCTTTCCTCTTGCATAATGCCCTCATGGTTTCTATGGAGGCAAACCTTCTCTTTTTCAGCAAAGTATACATGACCCTGGGCTTTTGCCATGATTTATCAAACCTTCAGCTTTGAGCCTTTTGAGATAAATTGTCAACTTTTTGTGGACTACCATAAAAAGAAACTTGACCTTCTAGGGTGCATCCATTGTTACAACTTTAAAAAAAATGGCTAAAGTTTTTGTTCTAGCATTGTCAGAACAGTTTTGTATTCTGCATAAAAGCCAAAACAGTATTCCATTCTTGTGTCTTTCTCATAAGTGGCCACCATTCTGTTGCCAACACGCCCATGTGAAAATCTACCATTTGTTTTAAATATGAATGCAAGAAACCATCATTTCCAAAGGACCAGATTTACCCACAAATGACTGGCATTTAGTCATGGTAGCTTTTTGGACATTACTTCATGTGAAAATAGAGCATTTTTGTAGGGTAGCAGACTAGATGTTACCTCTGTGTGGTTCGGGGAACTGCCATCATTATTGTCATCATTTATTAAATAGTCTTTATTCCCAAGAGAGAAAGAGCCACAGAAATTCCTAAAGGTAGTGGTAGGATGACTGAAAAATATAGAGGAACTGGAAGGTAATGTGGGGAAATAAAGCCAAACCATACTGAGTTCCACAAACCACAGTACCTTAGTCATCCCATAGCACATAAGCCGAGGTGGTTTAGAGAGTGAGATAAACTTTCTAGCCCACATAGTGCAAAGCTCAGTGTGTCCAGGAAAGTACCCCAGTATACAAGAAAGACCAGAAAGGGCCAAGATAATTTTAATGCATTTTGGATCTGTATAGGCACAACACCATCAGCAAACATCAAAAGAACAGCTAAAGCGGCCCTGCTTAGAAATGGCAGTCTCAACTTTCTGAAGACTCAGAAGTGTCCCCAGTATTTCATTATTTTCCTTTTGTCCTAGGATTTTTTTCCTGTTTGTTTCACTTTTAACATTATTATAATATTTTCACTTTATTTTAACTTACTTTTTTTATTCCATGTATATAATTTTAATTATTGGACAGTCGTTTTTCTCTTTCTTAGTTTTAAAGTTTGTTTTTACCTGCAGAGCTCCTCTTTTTTTCCTGCTGCTTTTGTAACATTTCAACTTTATTACAATGGAATATTTGGTTTAGTTTTATTTTTTCTTAAATATATGTTTTTATTTGTATTTATTTTTCATGTTTATCAATTTTGGGAACGATTTATCATTATTGGGAAGTGTGTTTTCTTTTGACTCTGCTCTAATCTCTTCCTCCACTCTCCTGCCCTATACGCTTCTTTACCACTCCTCCTTCTCATTTATTTATCCTTATGTCCCTCCATTTTCTCTTTCCCATTCTACCTCGAATTTCCCATTCATGTTCTACTTCTATGTGTCTTGTAACTAAATTATGGTTTCATAGTGTATTCTACATTATTTCCTCACTTTCTAATGTATGGTCATTAGTATTGTGTTAGTGGGATGTATCAATTCCTTCTGTTATTCAGTATACATTCATTTTAATAATGTTGCTTAACATAAATTTCTTTTTTGTCACTCAATGGATTAGAGTTGACACTCAATTAGAATTGAGCATTCAGGAGCTCATTAGTCAATAGGATGAACCTTAACTCCCCCTATTACTTTTTTTAGACATATATACACACACAGAAGAAATATTAAATATTTATTGGCATAAAGAGACTCAAGGACAGAAACCACCCAACTACCTTATCAGATATAGAAAAGGCCTTCTGTAAAAATCTCTTCATGATAAAAGTACCAGAGAATCCATGAATACAGAGAACATATACTAACATAATAAAAACAGCACCCTGGAATCCTACAACTAGCACCATCTAAGTAGGGGAAAAACAAAACAAATCATAAACAAATCATTTGAACTTAAATCAGGAACAAAAAAAAACATGTCTACTCTCTTTACGCGTGTTAAGTATAGAGCTTGAAGTCTTACCCAGAGCAAACAGATATAGAAGAAGGTATAAATATGAAAGAAAGAAGTAAAAGCATCCTATTTCTAGACAATATGATTCTATATATAAAAGACCTCAAAGACTGTACCAGAAATAGCCTACAACTAGTAAACAGATTCAGCAAACTAGCAACAACACACAAAAATTAACGGCTTTCCTGTACAAAAACAACACACATACTGAGAAAGAAATCAGGAAACAATTTCATCACAACAGCCAAAATGAACAAGCAAGCAAGCAAACCAAACCAAACCAAACCAAACCAAACCAAACCAAACCAAACCAAACCAAACCCAACCAAACCAAATCAAACCAAATCAGACCAAACCAAATCAAATCAAACCAAACCAAACCAAAAAACCCTGTTAGAATATATCTAACCAGGAAAGTGAAGAGTTTTTCACAGTGAGAAGTCAGGACAACTAAAAACCAAATTGTCCAAGGCAGAAGATGGAACTAGAACTGTGGACCTATATATAATTCCACATTCTTATATCTACCTATTTCTTGACAAAGATGTCCACAATACATATTGGGGGAAAAGGCAGCATCCTCCACAAATGTACTGGTCAAACTGAATATCAACATGTAGAAGAATGAAACGTAAATCTCATCTCTAGTCATGTATAAAACCCAAGTCCAAATGAATCAAAGATCTCAAGGTAAAACCTGATACTGTGAATATAATAAAGGAATACACAGGAAATAAGCTTGAACTCATTGGCACAGGGAAGAATGTTCAATGGTAAAAATAAAAAATAAAAGTAAAAGTAAAAAGAATGTTCAAAGGTAAAAAATCCCCACTCTCACCTCTTAATTTAATGTAGAACATTCGCCTAAGAGACCAGAAGGACATGAAAGGAATACCAATAAGAAAGGAAGATGTTAAAATAAACCTTATTTGAAGATTATAAAATAAGTATACTTAAAATACCCTAATAACTCCAGAAAACTCTTAGAACTCATAAATACTTATGGCAAAGTAATAGGATACAAAATTCAATATACAAAAACTAGTAGCCCTCCTATGAGTCAATAAATAATTTGTTAACTGTGCTGGTTGGTTTTCTGTTAGTTTGACAGAAGCCTGGATAATCTGAGAAGGAAGTAATTAAATTGGAAAATGCCTCCCTCAAAATGGTCTGTAGGTAAACCTGTGGGTATTTTCCTGATTAGTAACTCATGTGGGAGGGCTAACCCACCATCAACATCTGATCAGGTGGCCCAGGACTATATATAAAGGCAAGCTAAGTGAACTATATGGGTCAAGCCAGAAGGCATTGTTCCCATGATCTCTGCTTGAGTTCCTACCTGGGGCTCCTATTCTGATTTCCCTTCCTTGAAGAAGGACCTCAACTGTGAGAGTAATAAATTCTTTCCTCCCCAAGTTTTTTCATTATTATGATACTTTTTACCTGAATAGCTAGGTACCTGAATAGATACCTAGCTAATATACCAGGAATGAAAACAAAAATATAAGTCCCATTCACAATAGCTTTATATACACGCGCACACACACACACACACACACACACACACACACACACACACACAAATAACAATAATAAATAAATAATAAAATAAAATATCTTTTTTTCTTTCCTGTTTGTTTATTTGTTTAAGACAGGGTCTCTCTGTGTATCCCTGGCTATCCTGAAACTTGCTCTGTAGACGAGGCTGGTGTTGAACTTACAGAGATCCTCCTGCCTCTGCTTCTGATTCTGCTTCTAGGTCCTGAATGCCTGATATAAAATATTTTAAATGATGAATTTGGCAACAAGAAAAAAGATAATCAGCTGAGTTATGGAAAGTGAAACATGAATATTCTGATCTTTTGTAGCCCTAAAATTTTCATTATTTTTGAATGTTAAAATTATGTACTTATAGCTTGTTATTGTTTGTGGTTATTATCATAAACTTTCAATTTAGGATATATTAAATATATTTATCAAATATCTTAATCTTGACTATAGACAAATATAAAATACAAGTATTTAGATCATTAATACATAAGAAAATGATATTATAATCAGTTCAAACAGATGTATTTATAAAATACATCTGTTATATCTATTTATATCTGTGTATATGCATATAATCTCTATAATTTCTAGACAAATAAACAATCACTAAATATTAAACTGTTTAATATCCTATAGGATGATTAACATTGGGGGTACCTAGACCTACAGAAAAAAAATTTATGTATAGTTCTAGTACACAAAGTCCTGTAAAGTAGTCTTTGTTACTTCATAGCTGGAATGTCTTCCAAATAATGAACCACTAAGGTAACTGCTGCACCAATTGTGACAAATGTCTCTGCTGCCTGTTTCAAGTTTCATGAAATTTTCAACATGCAAAATATCTATTTTATTGTGTTTTATGTCTGTTCTGCTTCAAGTATACCATACACAAAAGAAGTCTAGGACATAGAGCATATTAGCTGGGAATAGGGATATAGGTGGGGAAAAAAACATCTGGTGGAAAGTGAGTTAGAAATATAGTGCAGAATAACGGGATTTTTCTTTTGGATTTTAAGAGTATGTTTTCTATTACTGGAGTATTCACAATAACTTTATTTCTGATAGTGCTATGGAGAGCCCACCACAGCGGACTACTCAGACACAGTCTGTAGCCAAATGAAAGTTATTATTTCATCCTGCTGGGACTACACTCAGGTGTTCAGTACCTAAGTGTAGCTCTGAGCATTTAGAGGAAGAGGCTTTTAAAGGCTAAAACCACAACCGGCATCTCACTCAGCAGCTGCAGCATGAGATTTGCACAAGCAAGCAGTTTAACAGAATCCAAGATAAGCTGTTAGCTGGTGAATGCGGGGGTAGTCTGTAAAAGCAGGCAGTTTAACAGAAACCAAGATAAATTAGGTCGAATATCTTGATCTCAGGTTCCTAAATGTGATTTTAATAATTTCCCAAAATATTCTCCATCATACAGATCTAATGGGGGAAAAACATGGGGGAACCTCTATACATTCTTGCCCTGACATGTACAGTACAGAAGTTCAAATTTATGGTGTGGAAGAAACAACAAAACAAGATTAAAAAAAAATAACCAACACCCTTTTTTCTTTAAGACAGAAGCAAAATTAATGATGCCCTGCTGCAGTACAAAGCATGATTCAGACTCACCCCTTAGTTACTTCTAAATCTGTCTTGGTTCCTTAGCAGTTTCATAGTTCAACCGTCCTACTGTGAACCAAAAAAACTGAGCAGACCTTTGTTTTGCTGTTTGATTTGGATGATCTGATTATTTATTGCTTGCTTATTAGTTTGACATAGGGTCTCTTTAACTGTCACGGTCCGGAACTCTTTATTTAGTCTAGGCAGGCCCAAGTAGGGAGTTTATAGTCATTGTTATTAGTGTCTAGCCATGAATACACTGTTAAAGTATTCAGGTAGCTATGAGCAGGCTTTCTTTAAGAGCAAATATATCTTATTAAATTTTTTCTAATTAAAATATACTTGTATTACTCCCCTTTCCATGTCTTTCCTCCAACCTCTTTCATGTTTCCACCTCACTACACCTCAAAATTTTAAGAGCAAAAGTTTTGAAGAAAGGTATCTTGAAGAAACTGTAGTTTATATTGCAGCATCATAGTTGGACTTTGTTTAAGTTTCTCAATTTCCTTTTATCTAATTAGATCATTTATAGTTTATGACTAATTATGATACATAAATAATTAAATGCTTTAGTATTCCACAGTTATTTTCATTTTTTACATTTGCTTAATATTGGAGATTGGTTCTAATGCTTTGATTCAACTGGAAATCGGCATGTCCAAACGCTAAAGGTCCTTGTTCCCAACTGTTTTTTGATTGATCAATAAAGATGCCAGCAGTCAATGATTGGGCAAAGGGAGATGGAGTGGAATCAATTTCCTCTATTGGGCCTGGGGTAGCAGGAGAAGGTTTATGAGTACCCAGCCTTTATGTTAACCAAGGCATTTTAAAAATAAAATAGTGTGTGTGTGTGTGTGTGTGTGTGTGTGTCTTCCATATGAAGAAAACAGTGTAGCTAAAACTCACCTCTACAGCTTAATGTATATTTGATGGACCATTATTGTATAGCTTAAAACCTTCCATTCTGAAGGAAAACTTGAGACATAGGATATAAAAGGAAAGTAAAACAATTTATGTGTTTACAATGCAGTGAAACTACAGGACATTTTAGGGTGGGGTGAACTACTCCATCCTGCAAGGCAGTGCATTAAGACAAGAAGTAAACAAAACTCAAAATAGCTCCAGGAAGTCCCTGAAACTGACCAGAGTCATAGGTACATCCCTCGCCAAAAGTATATAAGCAGTAAAGAATGCTCAGAGTCATTCTCAAGAGAGTAAAGATGCATATAGATTCAGAAACTAGCTAAACAGCCTGGAAGAAACAAAATCCCAGAGAGCTGCCTAAAAGAGGTTCCGGACAATAAACCATGTGAAAAGAACACTCTCCAACCTTTGTGTTTCCTGTAAACCCTGGAGTATACTTGAGGCTCCCAGATTTTATGAGCTGTCATCCATGCTCAGTCAGTGCTGGTCATACAACTTTCTTTGAGTCATTTCTCCCACTGTAAGTAACCCCTCACCTATATTCCTGTAAGTTACCCCAATAAAACTCAGTGGTTCACCAAGTTTGACTTTGGTGATATTTGTACTTTAGTATTTTATAGCTTCCCTGTATGGGTTAAATAGATATGAGTATGAGGTGTTGAGTATTCCCAGGAAAATTCTGTTACACAACAGTTATGCCATTTTCATCTCTTTTCCCAGTGATATGTCTGAGGCATGGGGAGGAGGCTTAATGAGTATAATGCCCTGTTAGATAGAAGCCATAAATGCATTGTTCTGGGAAACTGAAGACATCAAATCATGAGGATTTAATTTTTTTTTACTAAATTTTGGATTCTTAAAAAAAATTTAATGCAGAAATAAAAATCTTGAGATGAACAATTTTACAGAAGACTACTAAGGCTGTCAGACTTTTAATGGGTGTTGCTCCTTGATTAATAAGGTGGTTTGTCCCTGAAGGGAATTTAGCACAATAGGATAGGAAAAGGCCTTATCAATCTTCACTTGGGAAACGGAAATGAGATTACTTTCAGTACTAGAACTTGCCTATCATTAATCACCAAATAAACTCTAAGGCCTGACTCTCTTTCTTTGGGGTAAAAAGAGGGAGACAGAAAACAGTATTTCTTAATTTACAGTTGGTTCTAGTAAAGAATCCAAAATGTTCATATGATTTTTTTGGAGTGGTGAGTTTCCATGTTAACATGTTGAATCCCTAGTGATTAAAGTGAACACAGTAAACTGAACATAGAGGATAAATACAGTTACCCTCTATGGATTTGCATCATCTTTCCTTGTTTTAATATAAATTTTGATTACATGTATTAAGTACACTGTGAAAACTATAACAAAGATATACAACTATATCATTTACTTTAATCATACTTGTCCCCTCTCTTCTCCCTATCCCCCGTTGCTCCCACTGTCCTCATTCCCCAGATATTCTTACTTCTACTTTCATGTGATGTCATTGCTATTTTTCATGTCATAAGACTTTGTGCATCTATATAACATATAGAAAGAATGGAATAATATGGTTGTTGCTTGTTTTCTTATTTTAGTATTAGTTTAGTTTGTTCTTTCTTATTTTAGTATTAGTATTGTAATTTCTTTCTAAGTTTCAATTGTTGGAAATCTTTCTGCAAACAACAGATTTTTTTCCTTTGTAACTCACTAAAACTACTGTGCCTACATACCTCATTTTCTTTATCTATTAAGCTACTGATCTTTTTATGTTGGTATTCTAGGTTTCTGCTGTACTGATTGTTCATCAGTTCTAAGAGTTTCTGGTAGAGACTATAGGGTACTTATACACAGAGCATACTGTCCGCAGACAGAGATAATTTCATTTTCTCCTTTCCTATAAACATTCCTTTTTGTGTCTTTTCTTCTCTTACTACTCTTGCTAAGACTTAAAACATTATATAAAATGACAGTAGAGAAAGTAGACATTCCTATTTTGTTCCTTATTTTAATGGAAATGCTTTGTGGCCTCCCAGTGAGTGCAATGTTGGATATAGGTTTGTCATCTGTAGTGTTTACTATCCTGAAGTATGTTTGTCCTCTCCCAAGGTTCTTCACAGATCTTATCATTATGGGATTCTGGGCTGTCTTAAGATGTCTTTATGTTATGAATTGCATGTCTGAGTTTGCTAACATTGAATTATTCTTGAATCCCTGTAATAAATCTACATTCATAATAGTGGATTTTAAAATGTGTTTTAAAATTTGTCAATACATTTTGATAATTCCATGTCCATGTTGGTCAGGGAAACTGAATAACATTTTTGTTTTGTTTCATTATCATTTTTTACTTTGCATTAGGCCCAGAACAATACTAGCTTTGTAAAGTTAATTTATGTTTTTTGCCCCTTTCTCTCTTGGGGTAGTTTTAGGAGCTTTGGGTTAGTTCACTAAATATCTAGCAAAATTAAGCTGTGAATCTATTTGTGATTCAGGTTATTTTTAGTTTGGATACAGAATTACCATACCAGTCTTCCTACTAGTTATGTATCTATTTGTTTTTATAGCTTTGGTTTAATTTTTCTTAGGTCATGTATATACAGAAAGTTATCCATTTCTTTCAGGTTTCAAATTTACTGAAGTACATGTTTCCAAAATATACTCTAATAATCTTCTGAATTTCACTGGAATCTGTGATAGTCTCTCCTTTCAACTCTAAATTTAATAATTGCACGTTCTCTCTGTTTTGCTGGTTTAGCTAAAGACTTGTTAGTTTCATTTATCATTTCAAAATACCAAATCTTTGTTTGATTTACTATTTGTATACATTTAATTTGCAATAAGTTGATTGTTTTGCTGAGCATTATTTATTCCTCTCTTGTAATTTTTGGTTTGGTTTATTCTTGTTTCTAGGACACTGATATATATATCATATTATTCATTGAATATATTTAAAGTGTTTTAATGTAGACATTTATAGACATAAAATTTTCTTGTAGAAATATTTTTGTTTTATCTTACTTCTAATTTGTTGTGTTTTCATTATCATTAAATTTTAGAAACTCTTAAATTTAACTCATTTATCATGGAATAATATGTTCAGGCTCTATGCATTGTACATTTCTAAGAGGTAGGTTATTGTGACTTCTTGTTTCAGACCACTGTGATTAGATAAAATACAAGATATTATTTCAGATTTCCCAGGTGGATCTTTTAGACAAAGTTCTATGGACTGCTGAGAAGAATGGACATTCTCTAGTACTGGGATTGAAAAGTCTATTAAATCCATATGATCTATTATGTCAATTAATTATTATGCTTGTTAATTTTTATGGCATAATCTGTGAATTTTCTTTTTTTGGTTTTTCAAGACAGGGTTTCTCTGAGTTCTCTGTGTAGCCCTGGCTGTCCTAGAACTCACTCTGTAGACCAAGCTGTCTGTGAACTCAGAAATCTGCCTGCCTCTGCCTCCCAAATCCTGGGATTAAAGGTGTGTGCCACTGCTATAATTGTAAATTAAAGTAAGAACTGTGCCTTTACATCTTGTAGTGTTTGTTTTTATGACAGTGCCACCTGTGCCTTTACGCCTAGCAGTGTTTATTTTAGGAAAGTGCCAGTATGTGGCGTGTATCTGTTGAACTATTATAGCCTCCTAGTAGACTGCTACTTTAACCATTGTGACACAGCATTGTCTATCTCTTTTAACTCTGGTTTGAAGTCTAACTTCTCAGAGCCAGTTATGGATACATCTGCTTTTGTTCCATCCATGTACTTGGAACTCCCTCTTTCTGTCACCCAGAGAATGTGTGCTTCTAGGGGGCTACAAATAGGTGAGTATTGTTTTTAATCCAATTTTTTTGATTAAAGAATTGAGGACATTAATATTTAGGATTATTGTTGAAAATCATGTAATGATTTGTGTCCTTTTGTTGTTTTTGTAATATTTGGTACCTTCCACATCCTCATTTGTAGTGTTGTAGTGTAATGTATTATTCACTGAGTTCTCTTTTCTTTGGCGTGTAAGATTATTTCAAGTAACTTCTATGTTGCTGGATTAATGGTCATAAACTCCTCCAGTTCCTGTTTTTCAGGAAACCCTTTCTTTCCTTCCACTTCAGCAGAATCTTTGCTAAGATGCAGTGATCTGGTTGGCAGACCTGGTCTTTCAGAGCTTCACTGCATCATTCCATGCCCTCCTGCTTCTTAAGAGTTTCTGTTGGGAACTTTGCTGTTAGTTTTATGGTTTTGCCTTTTATGTAACTTTGAACTTATCTTATCTGGATTTCAGGATTCTTTTTCTGTTCATCATGTTTAGTTTTAATAATGTCATGTGTGGAGATCCTTTCAGATCATAATTATTTGGTATTTTAATGTCTCCTGTTTGTAGATAGCTGTCTCTTTACCTACATTTGGGAAATTGTCTGATATGAGCTTATTGAATATGCTCTCTGTGCCTATAGGGTATCATTCTCTGTCTTCTTGCCCATTATTCAAAAATTGTGTCTTTTAATGTTGTACTTTCTCATTTTATTTTCATTGTTATCCGAATGTACTAAATCATCCACCTTGTCTTCAAGTTCTGATATTCTGTTTTCCACTTTATTCATTCTGTTTTCTTAAATAGTACCTTAGATGTGCTGGTTAGTTTTGTTTGTTTCTAATACAAGCTAGGATTATCTAGGAAAAAGGAATTTCAATTAAGAAATGCCTTTATCAGACTTGTCTGTAGGTAAATCAGTGGGAAGCATATACTGATTAATGATATTGATATAGGAGAATCCAACCCATTATGGGCAGTGCGACCCTGGACAAATTGTCCAGGCTTATATAACCATTCAGGATGGATGATGCAAGATACCCTGGTGTAACAGTGGCACAGAGATTGTGGAAGTAATGAGCCAGTATCTGACCTGACTTAAGGCCTATTCCATAAGATGGAACCCATACCCAACACTGCTTGGGAAGTCAAGAACCTAGGTCAGGGACATATTGGAAAACTAAACACTTCTCTTCTGCTAAAGGAACATAACAAACAAATGACTCCTACTAACACTGTTATACTCATAGAACCATGCCTTGCTCAGCCATTATCAGAGAAGCTCCCCCTTACAGTGGATGGGAACAAATGCAGAGATCCAGAGTTGAACAAGGCACAGACACTCAGTTCTAAAGCGATGTCTTCATCAAATCCTTCCCTTCACGAGTCAGAAAACTGTGCAGAAGAAGAAAGATCCCCTCTGTTTTGTAGACTCTTTCTTATCCTCATCAAGGAGTCAAGCCCTTCTGGAAAAGGCTAGCCCATGTATGAACTCACAAAGACCATGGCAGAATGCATAGGGCATGTTCAACTCTAGGCCAGATGGGGGCTCAGCACTGACAGAAGGAATGAACATATGTTACCATTGCTAACTCAGAAGCTGGCTCCAATTCATAGACTTTTTTTTTTGTTTGTTTGTTTGTTTGTTTTGAGACAGGGTTTCTCTCTTTAGCCCTGGCTGTCCTGGAACTCACTCTGTAGACCAGGCTGGCCTTGAACTCAGAAATCCACCTGCCTCTGCCTCCCAAGTGCTGGGATTAAAGGCGTGTGCCACCACCGCCCGGCTTCGTAGGCATTTTCAAATTAAAAATTATTTTTCTCCCAGAGAATCTCACTGAGACCCACCCCCACCCCCTGCCCAGCAGTAGAAGGCAAACACAAATAGAACTCATTATTTTGGGTCAGGACAGGACTTCTTTCTTTCTTTCTTCCTTTCTTCCTTTCTTCCTTTCTTCCTTCCTTCCTTTCTCTCTCTCTCTCTCTCTCTCTCTCTCTCTCTCTCTCTCTCTCTCTCTCTCTTTCTTTCTTTCTTTCTTCCCTTCCCTCCTCCCTCCCTCCCTCCTTCCTCCCTTTCTTCTTTGTTTCCTTCTGTCTTTGTTTTTTTCTTTACAGATCCTTTGTAGCTATTATGGCCTCCAGATTTGTGTTCTTACAGGAATCCTGTGTGTACAAACATGTATGTCTCTGCTTCTATACATGTTCTTTTGGCCCCTTTTCTTCTGTTTATTTTGTCCTATTCTGATTTGGTTTTGTTTTATCATGTTTTATTTTATTATTATTCATTTACACCTTAGATGACTGTTTTCTAAGGAGAGACAAGGCATGCATGCAGACATGATAGGAGATGGGGAGAAACTGGGAGGAATAGAGAGAGAGGAAACTGTAATCAAAACAATGTATGAAAAAAAATATTTTTAAAGAAAAGAAAAGGTGGCTGGAGCAAACCATGGAGGCCAGTAAGCCAGTGCTTCTCCATGGCCTCCTCTTCAGACCCTGCTCTGGAAGGCATACATATGCATAACATTACACATACTGAGCAGGCTTTATTAATGTGGATGTATATATGTGTATATGTACACATATGTATATATGTATGTGTGTATATATGTATACATGTATATAACAGCAATTAGTGAAAATAGAAGCCATGAGAGCAAGAGGGGTATATGGGAGTATTTGTAAGGAGGAAGAGAAGGCAAGAAATGATATTACAATTTCAAAAAATAAAATAGTAATTAAAAGATATAAGTGGCTCCTTTGTTTAGCCACTAGGAAGAAAAAAATCTGGAGTTGACCAATTCTCCCTTTTTACTCTATGATTTCATTGTGTAACTCTAATTTTTTAAAACCTATTTTTAATGATGGTTCTTAAATGTTTTAACCTCCCTTTTAGCCCAACACCCACCAGACACAGTGGGAAAGAAAGGATATGGGGAAAGTGGACCTGATTAGAAAGGTTCTTTGGAGCAACTCCTGCCTGTGTTCTCTGGAAATCAGCAGTTCAGTTCACAGGTTAGCAGTGGCAGCTCCATGCACTTGCAAGTAGTTCATGGATACACCAGCAGTCCAGTTCAGTAGACAGCAAACACAAATCAACAGTGGTGGCACTACCTAGCAGAAATAGCCAGACCTCAGCCTCTACAGGAGTCAGTCCAGGAAAAGTTCTCGGCTGTGTCTCTCTCAGGGAAGCGAAGATCAGCGAAGACTTGACACCCACAAGAGTTGCACAGCTAGTTCTATAAGTAAGCATGGCTCAGCCTCCGGTCACTGTCCAGGTTCTATTTATATCACTCCAAACATTTCTCATCCTCCATGGGCAAGTCTCAGCTGACATCACTCTGCCAATCAGCCTGGGTCAGAGGGAGCTGGAAGAAACTGTAGGACACCACCAGAAGATTTTTGGTACATTTCTCTCTATGAAATCCTGAGAAATGGAGCTCAACTACACAATATAAGGTGGACCAATACATGAGTGCCCTTAGAGAAGAATCCTTCATCACATATCTTTTCACATACTTGTTTTTAGCAGAACACCCTTTCTCCTGTGTCTGCTTCAGCTAAATGTCTCTTCATGAGTCCGCCTTAGTCTTTCACATGTGTGTCCACTTCAGGAAAACACTCCTTCATGTGTTTACCCCAGCAAAACACCATCCAACACAACTGACCTTCCAAAGATCCCTTAAGTTCTCACTTTAAAGCCGCCGTTCTGCCTTCTGAGAAGAGCCTTATGTTTGGCAGAAAAGTCACTGACTGACTCATGAATCACTAGCCAAAGTCAAAGAGACTGTTGAGCTAAATGTGTTCAAGTTTGCTTCTTGACCTAAAAATTTGAAGTGATGGACTGAATTGTTGAAAGCTGGGATGATCCAAAGCTCTCTCTGGGGCTGTGATGTATGCAGAAGAAACATAACTTCTTCTCTAAAATCACAAATTTGCTTGGCAGAGTTGGTAGTGGCCTGGGGTTGAGATCTGGGGGAGAGTCGGCTTCAGACTCCGAGAACTCCACTCTTCCCACTGAATGCGGCTATGGTTATCAGTCCTAAGGCCACCCTATGCTCCATCTGAGGTGCTCTTGAGATACCCTGTAATCTCTTTGTGCAACATTAATTCATTGGCTTCCTGCTGACTTCATCCTATTGGATGATAGTTTCTGCTGACTTTGTCCCATTTCTCCCCTGAAAATAGTATATAAATAAGACACCGCACGTCTTAATAAGCATGCTTTCTGTAAAACAGCATGTGCAATATCTCCTGAGCCCACCTGTTCTATTTTGTTTATCTCCAATAACCCTAGATGACCCTAAAATGGTGTCTACCATATTGCAGTTTTTTTTCTGATATGTGCAATGTTGGTGGTTGTAGTGATTTTATAACATTTTATTTTGAAGTATAATTTATACCCCAAAATGAACATATATCTTTTTCTCCCCACTTAATTTTTTTCTTGTTTTAAATAAAGTTTCACTTTCATGTTTAATTTTTGTCCACCACCCAGAGGTTGCTAGCTCAATTATCTAAGCATTAGGCCCTACAGAACCCAATTCCATTCCTGGCAGCTCATGGAGGTGCAGTGTCCCCACAGCAAGGCCACCAGCATTTTCAGCATTTTCCATCCCATGGAGAGCTCCCCTCAGAGTTAGAGGTATTCAAATATGAAAATAAAAGTTTTTGTTTATTTTTCAATAGATTCAAATTTCTTTTGCTCAATGTATAATGCCTTCACTTTTTTTCTAGTTCCAAATTCCCTTTTATCCAATATTTATTATTGTAACTATTGTTCTCAAGTTGTATCTTTGATTCTGTTCTATGTTTTATTTCTGATACATTTGTTAAACTAGTTTACAATACTCAATAATTCCCAAGAATATTCTCAGAATAGTAAAATAAAGCAAACTTAAAACATATACCCCTCAATGGCACTTTAATCATGATTATCAAATGATATCCCTTGACTCTGGTCATTCTGATATTCTTCATGTATTTCTTTACATTTCAAATATTCATGTTTTTAGGAAAAAGGAGCAAAAACACAAAAACAACAACAAAACAAACTTAAGAACTAGATAGTTCAGATAAGTGTTTTATGTGATTGCTTTTAAAGAGCTGAAAAGCCTTGAGTAAAATGTATGCCTTTCAGAGTCTGCAATGAGCCATTCTTCAGAACGTGGTCCTCTAATTGCATATCTAGGCAGGCACCTGGCATCTCTGTGATCTCCTACAAAAGTGGCCTTGACTTATTCACCAGCCTTAAGCTCATCTCTTAACCTCTTAGCTTTCCTTTGGAAAGCGTGGATAATAGCCATTCTTGGAGACATACAATAGCAAAGTAGCTTAGGTTGGTTAAGCCTTTCATTTGAGTCTGGTATTAAAACTTTTGTAATTTGGGGGTATTATTTAAGGCAATAATGAGAATGGTAATTATTTTCCTCAAAGTCTGCTCACACAGTAACAGAAAGAACTTACAATGTACATAACTAAGATTTGAGAAGGAGGCAGACTAACTTGATGCAGGTCTTTACTTGGAGTCACCGATTGTTTCTTTTAGTAATTCCAGTAGTTTATTTGAGGGGTGATTAGTTGAAGGCTAGAGAATATAACATGACAGAAAATACAATATTCCAGAAAATATTACTTCAAATATGAGCTGGATGTGAGAAAACACACCAGCAAATTGAGCAATTATTTGAATCAAAGCATCCCTCACATATGGTAATGTCAGTAGCAGCAGAAGACATAGAAGTGTGCCACACAACCACTAGCAGCCTGCAAGAGAAAAGAATTTAGGATGATCAAAACTGGGGAGCTTAAGAAGTATTTAGCCAGTCATATAGTAGAGGGCAATGTGCGAGAAGTAGATGCAGGCTGCTTCAGAGCATGTACACGCACGTGTATGTGTGTGTGCGTGTGTGTGTGCTTGTGTGTGTGTGTGTGTGTGTGAAAGAGAGAGAGAGAGACAGACAGACAGACAGACAGACAGACAGACAGACAGACAGAAACACAGCAGGCACAGAGAGACAGACAGAGACAGATAGAGAAGAGAATATTTATTACTATAAGAGTATTATTCACAGGAGGGCTTAGCAAGCAAAGTTTTAAAATTTAAAAATATGAATGTCTTTATTCTTTTAAATAATTCTCTTTTGTTAATAGAATTATGAGGTATATTGTTTAGGTTACAGTATGTACACGGTAAAAGACAAGATATAAATAAAAATATTTGATGTGGAAGCAGAGAGGGAGCCAGCCTGTTACAGCGGGACCTGGGCCTCTGGGGTCGAGACAGGGGTCACCATGATCCGACTCATCCTCATCCAGAACCAAGCAGGCAAGAAGCGCCTAGCCAAGTGGTACATGCAGTTCGATGATGACAAGAAGCAGAAGTTGATCAAGGAGGTACAAGCGGTGGTCACTGTCAGGGATGTCAAGCACACCAACTCTGTGGAGTTCTGGAACTTCAAGATCATGTACCAATGCTACGCTGGCTTCTACTTCTGCATCTGCGTGGACATCAACGACAACAATCTAGCCTATCTCAAGGCCAACCACAACTTCATAGAAGTGTTAAATGAATACGTCCACAATGTCTGTGAACTGGACCTGTTGTTCAACTTCTACAGGGATTACACAGTGGTAGATGAGTTGTTCCTGGCAGGAGAAATCCGAGAGACCAGCCAGAAGAAAGTGCTGAAGCAGCTGCTGATGCTGCAGTCCCTAGAGTGAGGAGATATGTTAGCATCCAAAACCTGTGGTGACTCATGGGCAGGTCTCAGAGACCTGTTGCCAGAGCAACAGCCGCCATATTCCCAGAATCCATTGGAATCGCCTCCAACCTTTACCTGGCTATACACATCAGCAATCACATAAATACGAGGAGCATTCCTTTCTCTCTCTCTCTCCCTTCTCTCTCCGCACTACTGCCCCCTCTCTCCCTCTCTTAATTAAACCTCTTACATGGAACTGTTTGGGCCTAGAGTGTGGTGCTTTCTGACGAGGTCGCTGCCACTGTTCCCCATCATTGGTGGCCTGTAAGGAGAATCTGGCCATTCTCGTCAGCTTGCACTGCTCCCAGCGGGGTGGGCAGAGGCCATGACCACGTGATTTGTCCCAACACTGGCAATCGCAGTGGCCTGCAGTACACAGTATGTCAGTTCACGTGTGCCTGCGCGCCTCCGAGCCTCGGGCCTCCACCGTGCTCTACCCCACTCCGCAGCACCCCGTGGGCCTCCTCGGTGTTCCGAAGCACTCTGCTGCGAGCTGCCGTGCGCCGTGCACCCCCTCCACTGCGCGCCCCCAAGCACGCTGCTCTGCCAAAGACTCCCCAGCACCAAGGCGCGCGGGCCAACCCAGGTGAGTGCAACGTGAGTGCGAGGCACCTCAAAAGCTGCTGCTCTCCTGCCCCGCTGCTGCCCCGATGCTGCCTCTGCTGTACCGGACATACGAATTCCAACCATGTGAGCTGTGTCCCACCTGGTCTATCAGGTGGGGTTAGCCTCTGCTCAGGTCTCCACCTATCCATTCAGTTCCATGTGTTCCACTTACCAGTCCCCTATAATAGTTCCCACACAAACACCGGCCTACTAATTAATAGGTCTAACCAAGGGGAGAACCTCTAGCTTCCTGGAGGAGGTCTGGCCAGCCTTCTCTGAGAACCACGGGAGTTACAGGCTCCCAGTTGGCATATGCTTTAAGACTTCCACCATTGGTGCACCCCTCCCCCAACGGAGGCAATCTGCATTCCTTATCTCTCCGGGCTTCACTGCCGACAAATCCCTGGGCCTAGGGTAGATTGTAGCTCCCAAGCAGTCACTAGAGGACTCTCGTGACGACCTGAGCCCCTAGCTTTGGCCATTAACTCTTTGGTGCTTGGATTGTTCTCAGGACGCTGGTAAGAATAACCAAGCACCCGCCAATGGGTGTCAAAATGTCTTCGACCGTACCTAATCTCAAATCTCTAAAGTTAACACCGGATTTAAAGGCATTAAAATTAATATATCTCTGCAATAAAATCTGGGTTAAATATCAACTAGATAGAAATTCAAAATGGCCACTTAATGGCATCCTAGATCCAGCTATTTTAAGGGATCTTAATACATACTGCCAGCGAACTGGTAAACGGAAGGAGGTTCCCTCTAATCCCTCCTTGTGTGAGCCTGTATCTCTTTTTCTCCAGAGCCCTTCCCTTCTTCTGTGCCATCTATGGGATGCTCCAAGTGCCCCACATTGGCAGCTACCTTCACTCCTCCTGTCACCTGCTCTAAGGCTACAACCAAACCTCCAAGTCTTTCCTCCCCAGAGACACCTGACCCAGCAACAATTCTACCTCTAAGGGGAGTTGCTGGAGCAAATGGCCTTGTCAGAGTACATGTTCCTTTCTCGCTTAGTGAACTTTCCCAAATAGAAAACAGGCTGAGATCTTATACTTCTAATCCTTCCAAGTTTATCAAAGAGTTCCAATACAGCTTAACTTTCCATGATGTTTATATAATCCTCACTAACAATTTACTTCCTAAGGAACACAGACAAGTCTGGGAAGAGGTAAGAAAACATGCAAATGAGATTCACCAAACAGACGGCACATACCCAATTGGCTCTGAGACAGTGCCAGACCAGAATCCCCTGTGGAACTACAATTCTACAGGTGGTATTTTAGCCAAGGACAGGTTCATTACATTTCTTCTGGCCAGTCTTAAAAAGGCGGCCTTAAAGCCAGTAAATTTTGTAAACTCCAAGAGGTTGTCCAAGACAAGCAAGAGAATCAAGAGAATCCATCTCAATTTTTAGAACGTCTTACTAAGGCCTTATTACACCATACGAACCTGGACCCTGAAAACTCAAAAGGTAAGCAACTTCTAATGTCCTACCTTTTTTTCCCAGAGCTACCCCGACATAAGAATTAAACTTAAAAAACTGGAGAGGAGACCCCTAACTCCACAGGCAAAA
>JADRCD010204801.1:0-10023 GCA_019843815.1 Montemys delectorum | reverse complement strand
TGGAAATCAGTTTGGTGATTCCTCAGAAAATTGGATGTAGTACTACTGGAAGATCCAACTATACCACTCCTCGGCATATACCCAGAAGATACTCCAACATGTAATAAGGACACATGCTCCACTATGTTCATATCAGCCTTATTTATAATAACCAGAAGCTGGAAAGAACCCAGATGTCCTTCAACAGAGGAATGGATACTGAAAATGTGGCACATTTGCACAATGGAGTACTACTTAGCTATTAAAAACAATGAATTCTTGAAATTCTTAGGCAAATGGATGGGTCTAGAAAATATCCTGAGTGAGGTAACCCAATCACAAAAATCAAAAACAAAAACAAAAACAAAAAACAAACAAACAAAAAAACCCCACATGATATATAGTCACTGATAAGTGGATATTATCCCACGAGCTTGGAATACCCAAGATACAAATCACAGACCACCTGAACCTCAAGAAGAAGGAAGACCAAAGTGTGAATACGTTGCTCCTTCTTCAAAGGGGAACACAATATTCATGGGAGAAGATGCAGAGACAATGTGAGAACAGAGACTGAAGGAAAGGCCATTCATAGACTGTCCCACCTGGGGATGCATCCCATATGCAGCTTCCAAACCTAGACACTATTGTGTATGCCAACAAGTGCTTACTGACAGGGGTCTGATATAGCTGTCTTCTGAAAGGATATGCAAATGCCTGACAAATGCTGAGATTGATGCTCTCAGCCAACCATTGGAATGAGCACAAGATCTCTCTCCCTTTCCCGCTACCAATGGAGGAATTAGAGAAGGGACTGAAGGAGCTGAAGGAGTTTGCATCCCCATAGGTGGTGAATCAACAATATGAACCAACCAGTATACCCAGAGCTCCCAGTAACTAAACCACCAACCAAAGAGTACACATAGAGGGACCATAGCTCCAGCTGCTCATGTAGCAGAGGATGCCTTTTTGGATATCAATGGGAGGAGAAGTGGGAAGGCTTAATGCCCCAGTGTAGGGGAATATTAGGACAGGGAAGGAGGAGTTGTTGGGTTTGTGAAGAGGGGGAAGGAGGATGGGATAGGGAGTTTGCATAGGACAATCAAGTAAGGGGGATAACATTTGAAATGTAAATAAAGAAAACATCTAATTAAAATATAAAATAAAAAAATAAAATAATAAAAAAGGACACCTGAGTTTACCTCTGGTCTTTATTTGCATGTATATGTGAACACACATAAACGCGCGTACACACACACACACACTCACACACATGCACAAACATACACATATACACACACAGTACTAAATTAGTAGGCTTTACTTTTTTAAAAAATATTTATAAAACCTAAGTTGTGGAAGAATCATTTTTCAACATTCTGATGTTAAATTTTTGTTGAAATCTATCACAGTTATCAGTGAAAATGAAAAATCTGACATTGACTAATTTATGGTTATTACTTAATCAAAAGTGAAAGATAGTGATTGTATTATCACATAAATAACAGATGATGTACTATCTTTTAAAAGCATAACCTTGATTTATTTCTAAAAAATGTACAATTTCTTAAGTTCACATTTAAAAAAATGGTAAGCATCAATGTTTTCTCACTAAACATTTTAAAATTAATGTTTAAGATAAGGTTCAAGACATCATCTATTAATCTAAATTTCAATTTAATATTAAATGCATATGACCTACACCTTGTGTTCAAAGAGAATCTTCATAATTCTTAATCAAACTATTTGCCAATGCTACATTAAATCACATACATGTGTGGGGCAGTGGTCTCTTCAGGCAACGTACGTCCAGTTAGGAACAAGTCTGGAATGCCAAAACCCCAGTGGGCAATAATTTCTGCCTGCAAGGGATGGAAGGAGTTCGGCCAAAACTCCTGGGACCCTGGCTCCAGTTTCAGTCCGAACCCCAATCCCACCCCCACCCCACAGCAAACCCTCACAGGAGATGTATGTTCTGTCATGTAGATAATGACCCAAGCTCCCAGCATTATAGCTGGACCCTGCCCACAATCTTCTGACCACAGATAGGTATGCCCTGCCTCACAGACATATAGTGCCACCTCACAATATAAGTGTAGGTTTGCCCCTTCCTCTCTTGTTCTTTTCCTCTCTTGCTTTCTCCCTTGCTTCCTCTTCGTTCTCTTGCTCTCTTCCTTTCTTCCTATCTTGCTTTCTTCCACTCTTGCCCTTTCTCTTTTTCCTTCTCTTTTCCTCGCCTTCCTTTCCTTTCTCTACACATGGTCATGGCCGGACTTCTTTTCTCTTTCCTATAATAAAATATCTTATGACTATGCATTGACTCTTTTAACTAATGTGTCCTTCAGCCCCAACAGCAGCAGCAGCTAGACACAGGCCCACACATATGAAAAATTTTTAACCATTAAATAAGCTAATCTATAATATTTGAGGGATGGCAATGGTTAAGTATATGTATTGATTATGAAGATGACTTGAGTTCATATCCAAGCAACTGCACTGGCTGTTATTACCATAAGCAGCATCAGAATAAGGAGATCTAGTGCTCTTTTCTGGACTCCACAGGTGTCTGAACTTGTATATACACAAATACACAAATACACATACAAACATACATAAACACTCACACAATGATAATTTGAAAAGCTATGTTATTTTCCATAGATATTCTAAAGTGTCTTACACTCATAATACTCAGTGCTTGAGCTCACAACTGCAACACTTTTTCCCACTCACACATCTAATAAACCAAAAAAGAAAATAAAAATCTGAGTAATAAACTCCTTCTATAAATGGGGAAAAATGTGTTACATTAAGGCAAATAAATATTTGCAACAGCAAGATAGTTCAGTGAGCAGGCATGCCTGCCACTAAGCCTGATAACCTGACATCATTCCTGAAAGTAAGTTGTTTTTTAACCCCCACATGTGATATGACATATTTAGAATCATACATAAAGTTATACACATATACACACAAAGTATTTTAGAAAGTAATAAAGATACAACATATTTGTTTTATATTTTATGAGTGAAAACAAATAAGTACCAGTGACAATAAAGCTATATATGTGAAAATAGTTTTATGTAATATCATAAAATTGGATGTATTCCATAACAAATATTTTTATAAATCTAGTTCATAGTGTTGTAATCGTGCTAAGCATATTCTTAAATATCTATACATTTTCAACCTGTCAAAAAATAATATACTTTTGTGAATCTAGACTCCTGTCTATGGAAAATAAAGAGAATCAATAAGAAGGATATACATATAAAAGAAAAAACAAGAAAAAATATATTCAAGATACAATCTATACTTGTGTGAAAATGGCTTTGTCTGACAGAATACTCTAATGAAAATGATAGAGGATAGCTTAAAAAATTCTTCTAGTTCTGAACACAGTCCATAGAATAGGAAATTCTCTGTGCAGTGTGAATATTTTCAGTATTGATCATCTTTAGGAACAAGTCATGAGCTTCCTGGGTTTCTTGTATTTCTCACAATTCCTTGTAATTTTCCAGTGTGGAATAGTATTGCCTATTTTGGTCACTTAATAATCTCAATTGTAATTTTAAATTGTAAATGATAAAGAAAAAAATAGAAAACAGAAGTGTTGATAATATTCTAGTTTTTAGAACAAAAGCACTCTTTTAATTTAAAAACAAAATTCAGGAGTTTCTAAATGCAATCATCAAATAGCATGTGTAAAATACCTTTACAACTACATATTTCTCTCATATGTGTAATTTAAGATACTATTATTTAAATAATTATCATTCTACTCACAGTTTGGGATCAGTAACAATGAAATTAAAAATTTTACAACAATAAAAATAAAACATGTTTCTTATTCTAATCAATAATTACTTTGCTTTCAAATTATAAATGTTTTAGACAGGCAAGTTGATCAGTGGAATAGAACTGAAAATCATGAAATAAACCTATATAGTTATGATCACTTCATTTTTTAGAAAGAAGCACAAAGTATACACTGGAAAAAAGAAAGCATCTTCAATAAATGGTACTAGTTTAACTGGCAGTTTGAATGTAGAAACATGAAAATAGATCCAGATTTGTCACCTTATACAAAGCTTAGTTCCAAGGGGATCAAGGACCTCAATATACAATTAGATATACTGAATCTAAAATAAGAGAAAGCAGCAAAGAGCCTCAAACTCATTGGCACAGGGGGACATTTCCTAAGCAGAATTCCAATGACTCAGACTGTAAGATCAAGAAAGAATAAATGGGACATCAGGAAACTGCAAATCTTCAGTACAGCAAAAAACACAGGCAATAGGACAAATAAGCGATGTACATTTTGTGAAAAAATATTTACTAACCCCACATCCAATAGAAGGGTAATATCCAAAGTATATAAAAGAACTCAAGAAGTTAACCTCCAAAGAACCATCAAACAAATCCAAAAATGGGGTATAGAGGTAAACAGAGAATTCAGAACAAAGGCATCTGGAATGACTGAGAAGCACTTAAAAAAATCTTCAAAGTCTTTAGTCATCAGAGAAATGTAAATCAAAAAGGAGCCTGTGATTCTACTTTATACCAAGAAGAATGGCTAAGACCAAAAGTAAGCACATGTTGGCAAGGAATTGGAAAAGGAGGAATACTGCTTCATTTCTGGTGGATTGCAAACTGATATAACAAGTCTGGAAATCAATCTGGAGGTTCTTCAGAAAATTGGAAATAAATCTACCTGAAGACATAGCTATAGAAATTCACTAAATTCAGAGCCATATAAAATATTTCTTCCTATAATTATAAAATGTGTTTAAGTCACTTCTAACAAACAGTATTTCTAGATATATGGCAAAGTAAAAAGCAATAGAAATTGTTAATGAAAAATATTATGCTATATATGGGATATATATATATAGAGAGAGAGAGATTAAAATTCAATTGATGAATAAATGTTTATTGTCTGCAATTTATATTTCCTTGTCTATAAATATACTGTGCAAATAAAATATATAACATCAGTGTAAACAAGTGAAATATAATAACAAATCAGACTGACTTTTGTAATAATTTTCCTGTACTATGCCTATATTAGCCAGACAAAGGTGTTTAAAAAAATGAATAAAAATTGAAAGGTTGTCTCATTTGTTGATTGAGTCAGGATAAAATGATCTAATTCAGGTGATTTTTTTTTTTATTCTCCTGAACAGACTACCCATGGGGAATTCCTATTTGCTGTAGCCAGACCTGATGAACAGAGCTTTCAGGAAGATTGCAGCAGCTAAGACCTTGGAAAGGGCTCTTCAGGGGTCCGGATTGAACTTGAGTCACCCCTTTATACCTGGCATAATAGCAGAGAACATTTTGCAAAGGTCTTGCTGCAGCAATTGCAATAACAGCATTAGCAGCTCACGCAGTGGGTAGTAAAGTGCCATCCAGCCATTAGGAGAGACAGAAGGAAGGGTGATCTGAGGAGGCCAAGCAGTGCCCGTCTTTATTCAGTGTTACTTGGGCATAGAATATTGTGTTTGCCCTTGTTTTAGAATTTTTCCTCTCCCTTTACACCAGTGCCTATTCATATGTATTAAACATTTTTCTATTAAAGGTATAAAATTTAATATGCATAACATTTAAAATTCAAATATAAGCAGATTGAAGGTATATTTTCAGAAAATGATTACTATTAAAAAGTCATTATTATTACAAATAAAACATAACACTTTGTTTTATTTTTCTTTGTGCTGTAAGTAATGGTGATTATTCTTGCATTTGCTTTTAAAATAAATTGTGTGTAGATAATTTAGCAAGCATAAACTTCCAAGTAAGTGCTTTGCTGAATTTTATGCATAAAAATCACTCATAACCATTAATTGTTCCTAATTCAGGGTGTTCATGTGATTTGCCAATTCACAACTTTTTAAATAAAATCTCATCATTTCTTCTAAAGAGATGCTAAACATTTTACAGTTGAGATAAACACAAAAAATTATGAAAGAACATAACATGAATTTTATGCATTAAGATTATTTGTGGTCACAAATAAAAGCTAAATATTCTAATTATTTTCAATAGAGTCAAGAAACAATCCAAAGTCCTCTTCACTGTGTTGTAATGTTTTATAGAGACTTTTATGGCCCAGGCATTGTGTTGCTATAGCCTTGTGATATCAATTTGCATGCTCATGAATTTCGAGCACATCATAATATACAGCCTAGATGGCATCCATAAAACTTCGTGTTATATCAGAAGGGTGAGTCTCTTCCATTTTATTACATATTCACAAGTGATAGCAAAATCTATTGCATAATTCATACTTGTAACTTAATAGTACATAGTACATCATAATGTGTGATTTACCTAGATGCTCTATAATATTCTGAATGATCTCTGGTGGCTTTAAAATATACAAATGTTAATGAGCAACATTGGAATATTTTTTTAATGTGTGACTATATCAAACATTGATGCTTATCTAGAAAACTCTAACATGTATTACATTGAAACAAATTTAACAACAAAGTGTGACTTAAAACTGACACCCAGATGATTCATTTAAGACAGAGTCAATGACATGGTCACAAACATATGTTCATTTACTATAACTATATTAAAACACAAAAGTTCTTCAAACTCAACTATTTTAGCAACAAACCTAGGACATCACAAAGCTTATGTTCTAAGATCAAGAATTGACAAATGGGACCTCAGAAAATTACAAAGTTTCTGTAAGGCAAAGGACACTGTCAATAGGACAAAATGGCAACCAACAAATTGGGAAAAGATATTTACCAATCCTAGATCTGATAGAGGGCTAATATCCAATATATACAAAGAACTAAAGAGGTTAGATTCCAGAGAACCAAATAACCCTATTAAAAATGGGATACAGAGCAAGACAAAGAATTCTCAACAGAGAAATACAGAGTGGCTGAGAAGCACCTAAAGAAATGTTCACCATCCTTAGTTTTCAGGGATATGCAAATAAAAACAATCCTGAGATTCCACCTCACACCAGTCAGATTGGCTAGGATTAAAAAACTCAGGTGACAGCAGATGCTGGAGAGGTTGTGGAGATAGAAGAACACTCCTTCATTGCTGGTGGGATTGCAAGCTGATACAAGCACTCTGGAAATCAGTTTGGTGGTTTCTCCCAAAATTGGACATAATACTACCAGAGGACCCAGCTATACCACTCCTGGGCATATACCCAGAAGATGCTCCAACATGTAATAAGGACACATGCTCTACTATGTTCATAGCAGCCTTATTTGTAATAGCCAGAAACTGGAAACAACCCAGGTGTCCCTCAGCAGAGGAATGGATACAGAAAATGTGGTACATCTACAGAATGGAGTACTACTCAGCTATTAAAAACACTGAATTTATAAAATTCTTAGGGAAATGGATGGATCTGGAGAATATGATCCTGAGTGAGGTAACCAAATCACAAAAGAACACGCATAGTATGCACTCTCTAATAAGTGGATATTAGTCCAGAAGATCGGGATACACAAAGTACAACCCACAAACCACAAGAAACTCAAGAAGACCAAAGTGTGGACACTTCATTTCTTCTTAAAAGGGGGAACAAAATACCCATAGAAGGAATTGCAGAGACAAACTAATGGAGCAGGGACTGAAAGAAGGACCATCCAGAGACTGCTCCACCTGGGAATCCTTTCCATACTCAATCATCAAATCCAGACACTATTGTGGATGACAGCAAGTGCTGGCTGACAAGAGCCTGATATAGTTGTCTCCTGAGAGGCTCTGACAGTACCTGACTAATACAGAAGAAGAGGTTCACAGCCATCCATTGGACTGAGCACAGGGTCCCAAATGAAGGAGCTAGAGAAAGGATCCAAAGAGCTGAAGGGTTTGCAGCCCCTCAGGACAAACAACAATATTAACTGAAGAGTACCCTCAGAGCTCCCAGAAACTAAACCAGCAATCAAAGAGCATACATGGTGGGGCTAATGGCTCCAGCAGCATATATATAGCAAAAGATGGTCAAATCGGTCATCAATGGGTGCAGAGGCCCTTAGTCCTGTGAAGGTTCTATGCCTCAGTGTAGGGGAATGCCAGGGCCAGGAGGCAGGAGCAGGTGGGTAGGTGAGCAGGGGGAGGGAACAGGGTTTTTTCCTTTTCTTTTTTCTTTTTTTTTTTTTTCGCTTTTTTTTTCTTTTTTTGTTTTTTTAATTTTTATTTTATTTTATTTTATTTTTTCACAGGGGAAACTGGGAAAGGAGATATCATATGACATGTAAATAAAGGAAATATTTAATAAAAATAAAAATGTATGTATGTGTGTTCATAAATATAACTTGCATGCATTATAAGGTATTTTGTTATACAGTGAGTAATGAGATTGCTTATGAACTTTTCCGATATCCTTTCTGCTTTACTTTCTTCTCCCCTTTGAATGTATGTCCTTCCTCTTCTTCCAATTTCCCCCTTCAGATCACTTGAATCTTGCTCTTCTACTACCTATCCCTTCTCCCATCTGCAATCTTACCCCTTTGTGCTCTTAGGTTTCTGTTGTTATTCCTGCTGTTTCTAAGGTAAAGTCATGTGCTCATATCAAAAGATTTGGAGCTTGTAACCTTCATCCAAAAAGGAGTGATGCTAATAACATTATATAATGTAAACTCAGAAAGCAACCAGAAGAAAATCTCAGTTAGGTGTACTTTGAAAACCTTTACAATGAAGTCTAAGGCATAAAATACTACTATGCATATTTAAAAAAAGATCATTATATAGTAAATGAAGAAAATGGGGCATAGGTTTAAAATGTGACTTGTGCTTTGTTGATCCACAGTGTTCCTATAGAGAAGACCATTATCAACTCCTTTTACAACTCTAACATTGTAGATTCATGTACACAGCATTTATAATAGAAATCTTAAGGAATGTTCTTTTTAAGAAAAGAATATATGAATGCTCATTTGGAAAGACTATGGCACTATTCCTTTGTGGAATTTTTAAATGATGAAGTCACGACTGCAAATATTTTAAAAATAACATAAGCATATATGTAATGTGGTATCATGCTATCCCTTACATTAGGTTATAACAAGCAATAACATTAACATTTATTATGGAACAAAACATTTCCAGAGTGAAAATGAATAAGTACTTCTCATTTAGACTAAAGAACTAGTGTTAAATATGGCTAATATATCTGTTAGCATCAGAGCCTCCAAAGCCTGCGGTGTTGCAAGGGTGGGTCTCACAGACCTGTTGCCAGGGCAAATGCTGACATAGTCCCAGATTCCATTGGGCTCACCTCCCACTTTTACCTGTAGCCACTAAGTCAGAACCCATATATATATATATATGGAACATTCTTCTAGCTCTCACTCTCTCCATGCCTTCTTCCTGCTACTGCCGCCTCTCTCCCTCTCAATTAAATCTCTTACACATGGAACTGTTTGGATCTAGTGTGTCCAATGTTCTGAAGCGACCCGCCATTGTAACACATCATTTGGTGCCAAAACCCAGGAATTGGGGGTTCTGTCAGCAGCCACTGCATTGCCCTGCAGCAGGGACCAGCAAAGATCACAACCACCTGGACCTCTCACAACACTAGCAACCATGGTTGCATGAGTACACTAGTTCAAGGCCCCCTCAGCTGGTGGCTACAAGAATCACAGGCTTTCACCACAGAAGCTGCCCCTGCTGAAGACACCACCAAGTTGCAGCAGAGGAACTGGAGCCTCAGCCACAAACCGCAGGACATACGAACTTCTACCACCTGAGCCGTACCCCGCCTGGTCTATCACATGGGGCTAGCCTCTGCTCAGGCCCACACCTACCCATTCAGCTTCACATTTGCTATTTACCAGTTCACTATAAGTCTCGACAGATACCAGCATATTAGTTGGTAGGATCAGTCAAGGGGAGGACCTCCAGCTTCCCAGATATGGCCTGGCCTGCCTTCTCTGGGAACTATGGGGTTTACAGTCACACCTCCCAGTTGACAATGACTTCTGTCATTGGTTGTCCCTCCTTCGAAAACAACTCTCATTCCCCAATTATTTCGGGCTCTTGCAGCTGAAAAATCCTTGG
>JADRCD010204800.1:30418-42219 GCA_019843815.1 Montemys delectorum | reverse complement strand
CTCTCTCTCTCTCTCTCTCTCTCTCTCTCTCTCTCTCTCTCTCCTCTCCTCTCCTCTCTTTTTCTCCCTCTTCCTCTCTCTTCCTCCCACACCCTCCCTATTTCCCTCTTTCTATCTCTTCACCCCTTCCTTCCACTCTTTCTCTCTGCCTCTACTTTCTCTATCCCTTCTTTCTCTACACATATACCCTTCCCTAGCTATGTAAAACTGAATTATTGTATATTCTTTAGTATTTCCATACAGGCTCCATATTAATTCATCCAGATATATACATTTGCTGTGTTTTGCTTTGGGTTCAATGTTTTGTAACTGTTCCATGCCTGCTTAGACAGAATGGACACCCTTGAATTGAGTGGAATGTTTATTGTATTTAACAGGCTAACTACATTTCAAATCTTCTACAGTGCACTGACTCTTTTTCTGCCATACACAAAGTATAGCTAGATGTGCAACAGTAAGATCCTTCACCATAATGGATTTTATTATGTTTATGTAAAATTTTGCTTGCTATATTAAATGTCTTAGCCTATTATCCATGCTATGTCTTTGATATAAGCAAAATGCTTTATTATCATATAGTTCTCCATTCATTCTCCATAGTTCTCAATTGTAGCATTACGGTTTTTTGTCTGATAATAACTTAACTATGCCAGCTACATTTTATAGTATTTTTATTATTAATGCCTCACATTCTAAAAAGCAGTGCTTTAAAGAACCGCTTCCATATCTGTTAGCTCCTCGGTTGCTGCGGGTCAGGAATCCTGGAGAGATTTCACTGGGAAGCTCTTCCGGTTGATGCTAAGACGTTGGCTGAGGAAGCAGCCCGTTTGGAGCCTGAGGATCTGACTCACACCATTGGCTGGCAAGTGGGTGTTAATTGTTGGCAAGATGGCTAGGTGCCTCCCTGCAAGGGGCCTCCCTGCAGGCTGCTTCAGAATTCTCACAGCATGATGACTGGGCTCTCCAGGAGGGATCCTCTACAGAGGATCAAACGATCAAACGGGATATAATCTTAGGACAGGACGTTGTACCTCTTCCGTAGGTTCCTATTGGAGAAGCCCAGGCTCAAAGACAAAGGAAGCAGATGGTAGGTCGTGAAAGGAAGACTGTCCAAAGAGTTTCTGATGTTTCGTAGCCGCTATTAACAGGTCTTTTTATTATTTGATGTTTTAGCTTGTATTATACTTTTCAGGGTGCCTCGTACAAGAAGGTTTGGTCCCATTCTATATCCTTACCCATTCCTATACCTATGTCCTTACCTGTGTCCAATTCTATGTCCTTAGTCTTGTAACTGAGCCATTTAGTCTGTTCATATTGCTTGTTGATTTCTAATCAATTCAGACTCACAGCTACCACTTTATCTTGTATCTTTTATTTCTTCATCTTTTATGGCTTTTTTTCCTCTTCTTTCTTGACCCCTACCCCTTTGAAACTATTATTTTCCTATATTCCACATGTTCCTCTCTACTCATTTCGAACTTCTGCACTTTGCTTTCTTATAAGTTTCTTTATAAATCTAAGTATTTGTCTTTTCTTTCATACACTAAAGTAAATAAATATCTTCGTTGTCAATTTCTTTTCATTAGGATTTTGCTCATGGGACATATTTAAGAATGTTTTTCAAAGCAGACTTTACCAAGTGGCACAATTTCAAGATAACTTAGACACTGAAATTACTTTTAAAATGTTTATGTAGCTAGTACAAAATGGTCTAATAAATAGAGAAAATACTATGGAAACAAATGGAAAGATTAGGAGTGTGAAAAAGAAACAACTGGAGATTTAAACTATTATACTGTATTGAAACTAGACTTTCGAGTTGTCTCCGATGCTTGATTGCTGTCCTTTGATCTCCAGCATGCGGCATGACAACAGAAAAGTAGCAAGTATTCAGCAAGTTGATTGAATTGGTGACAGGAGTAAAAACAAAAACCAAAACACCTCATACAATGTACTAATGGTTAAAAAACCCTTGGTGTGTCAGACAAGGCAGATCAAACTGTACCACAATGAGAACAGAATGGAGCTGGCAGCCATGACAGGCTCCGCGTGTGGTTTCTGTATCCTCATCTTGCTTCTTGTTTTGATATCTTCTTTTTATTTGGTTGTGGGGAGGGAAAAGCTTTGCACAAATGCAATCCAACTCAGCAGCCTGAACAAACTATATGTATCTTAAAGAGCCACATACAGGTTTCTCTGGCTGAGGACAACTGTTCCATCCTCCCTGCCGCCCCCTGCAATGGGCAACTGAGACCAGTGCTGGTGTTCACTTGAAGGGTTTATGACGACCCATAGAAGTGGGTACAGAATGAAAGTGTATTGTGTACATCTATGATAATATCATAATGAGACCCACTGCTTTATATAGTTAACTTATGCTAATATATTTTAAAGACTCCCTCAGAAGTCATCGCTACCTCTAAATTCCCATGAATTAAATCTTATTGGGCAAAAGTCAATAAAATCAGACATTGCTTTATGTCCTTCATGACATAAAGCAGAAGCCTCCTGGAGTAGAAGGAAAAGAAACACCTCCAGACAGTATTCAACTGTCAGAGGTGACGTTGTTAATCCTGTGGTTCTCCAGAAAAACTGACTCCATCATTTAGGGCCAAATTTAAAGAAAGCAATTATTAAATATTAAATACTGACCAAAAGATAGATTTTGGCCATCCCGGCCAAATTCCCAGCTGAAATGGCCTCCAGCCATCAGCTACATGTTGTGGTGGCTGAAAAGGACAAACTTGTAGGCCACCGTACTTTCCCATGAGGCTCTGTTATTTCTCAAGACTACAATTCCAGCGTTCCAGGAAGTTGCTGGTTCCTGGGCAGGTGGGGCTTACAGATTGATTGGGAGTTACAGTGTGTAGAAAGGCTGCACCCTTTAGGAAGAGGCAAAAAGAGTTAATAGGCTGGCATATGTACCTGTTGAGATACTCCCCACTGGAGCTAATAATGGAGGACTGCTTTAGATGCGGCTGAAGAGTGGATAGTTTGTTATTCCATATACAAAAAAAGGGGAGAGGAGGGAGGAGGGTCAAGAATAGGCCAATGTCAGGATGAATTAGTAACAAACTGTTCTTGTCAAAGAACCGGGCCCTTTCTCATTTCTTGCTCTGCCATCCTCAGTCACCAGGCAGGGAGCCATGTTATTATGTTGAGGTGATATTATTATGGTACATGCAAAAAGAATCTCAGGCAGTGAAGAAAAGAAGTGTGGCTTCCCACGTGGCCTTTCTGAAGAGGGTGACTTTGCAAGAGTGGAGAAAGTTCGATGACTTCTCTCCTTTGTTAGAGAAAGAGAGTGTGCGCTCATGAGTGTGTGTGTGGGGGGGGGGCCTCAAAGACCAGCTGAGATTCCACTTACCAAAAACACAGAAGTTCATTCTGTGAAGAATTCATTCTGAGAATGCCCTGGCTTCTGCCTTTTAAGACCTCATGGTCATGAAAGTGTCAGGACCTTGATACAAAGAAATGGCATGTCACGTTACATTGAGAAGATGAATGGAGCAGAGTTTAATAAAGTGACTGTTTGAGAAATTATAGGCAGGGGGTCAGGATACCATAGAATAGGATTGAGTACCACAAAGCTTCCCAGCTTTGCCACCTGTATCCACCTCTAAAGAGAGGAGAAATGACGGGGAAAGGGAACATTTCCAGGACATTTAAACAACTTAAAACGTAGAAGCTGGCCCTTGGATTTGGCCCAACAATTGGCTTTGCAAGTGCTGAGAGGGGGAAATAAATCTACATTTGGGTTGTGGAATAAGCCTTCCTCTCTAACCCAGGGGCAACTGTGCGTGTGTGTGTGTGTGTGTGTATGTGTGTGTGTGTGTTTGTGTATAGACATTGAGTTGAGGCTTAGATTCTAACAAATCTGATCATGAATGTTGGAGCCATATTTCATTTGACTGTGTTTGATAGGGATATCGTGGGTCACTGTCTCCAACCCAAGTCAGTGGCAGTGTTAAAAGCAAGAGTTCAGAGTCTACCATAAGAGAGAGTTGCCTGATTAAGCCAGGTAACTATCAAATTCTTGGAAACCAGAGATCCGCCTCTCAACCTTCTGTCTCACCTTGGACTTTCTGTTTGTTGGCTTCATTTTCAAGATATAAAATCAAGACATGACCCCAAGTTTTTCCATCTCAGACATGAAATTCTCAAGGAAAGGATACACTGGCCTAATCTGGATCACATGCCCACTCCTGGATCAAATCGGTTGTGGTTGGGTGGTTGGCAGGCAGGAGTTTCAATATTTCTATCCTGCAGAAGGACAAAAGCAGACAATTGTCCCTCGTGTCCGAGGGCAGGACTTTCAGTATTTTGCCACCCAAAGGGCCTAACTCGAACCCATTGGGATCTTTGAAATATGACAAGGAATTCTGCCATGCTCTGTGAACAATATTTCATAATGTCCATCTAAGTTTGTTGTGGATGGGTCTGGTGCTGTGTGAATGCTAATTCCGCTCTCCTGGGAGGGCCTGCGGACAAGGAGTGAGTCACACGTAATCAGGTGACTTCTTGTGAACCAATCCCCTAATGAATAAAGGAGCCAATCAATGGGTGAGTAGGAGGGGCTTCTAGGTTAGTCAGAGGAAGAGAGGAAGCGGGAGAGTTGGGTCCTTCTGGACGGGATAACGTGAGGACAAGATATAGCTACGACTCTCCTGGCTTATGGCGAATGCACCAGGAAATTAGATTTAATATAGTTTACAAGATTAGAATTTTAGTTGCTGCACCCAGAGATTGAGTTACCATCGTTTCTGAATTTATGTGTGGCATTTTCCTTCACACAGCGGTTCGACTGGATTCAAAAGAGAAAGGTATGGCGGGAAAGTGATGCGCACCACAAAGCATGTGGGGGATTTGAAGTAGGGGCTGGCATGGTAACGACCCACCAGTGGGAACTTAGCAAGCTGGGTGGAGACATCTTGGGAGCTCTAAGCCAGAGAGTCTCCACCAGATAATAACAGGTCAGCCATTGCCTGCCTGTGCATGACCGGCCAGGCCACAGGGGCAGAGTTGGTGGCACAAGCGCAGGAATGAGCCAGGTCGTTTTTAAATATTTCTAGCAACAAAGTTAAGATTGTTTCATCAGTCTCCTTTCATCATGTGTGTGTGTGTGCACACGTGCGAGTGCAGGAAGGTATATGCAAGTAGATGTGCATGTTGGGGGTGCATATGTGTGTGCATGCGTGTGGAAGTCAGAGGTCAATCTCAGAAGTCGTTTCTCAGGAACTATCTACCTACCTTGTTGTTTTAGGAACCGGTCTCTCGTTAGAACCTGGCCCATGCTAATTAGGTTGGACTGCTGGCTAACAAGGCCCAGAGATCCTCTTGTCTCCACTTCCTCAACTCTGGGGTGATAATCATAAATGCAGCCACTGTACCAGGTTTCCCCAGGGTTGTGGGGATCAAGGTCCTGCTTATACAGCAAAGCTCATCACTGATCTCCTCCAGCCTGTTTTCTCACCTCTCCAAAGCCTTTCATTGTGTGGTGTTGAGTGTCAGCATCAAAGCAGTTTTCTGGCACCAGATTCTGGAGGAAATCAAGTCACACAGTGACCATAGCTATTCAATCAGATTACCACCAAGGATATTGTTCAGAATTTAATTATTCAGGGTTTAACACTATTGACTAAGCCTATATCTTCCCCAAATTCTTTATTTAACATGGCAAGAAGGAATAAAAGTAAGTTATAGTAAAAAAAAAAAATCAACAAAGTTTTAAAGACGTTTTAAAAGTTTCTTCTTTAATGACAAGCTCTTTTTTTTCTCTGAATCTCTTTTTCTCGTTGACAAAAATTCCATCACAACCGTCAGTATCCCTCTTCCATCTCCACCTTTCACATCCGATCCTCCTTTTGGCTTCGATCGCTTTCTACCGAATGGAGGCTGGGGTCAGTCTTTTCTGTTGGGATGCCTCAAGGATCGCAGACCCTCCCACCTCCCATCCCCAACACAGCCTCCAGCACCACACTTACCATATTTCATCCAAAGACGCCAACCGATGTTGCAGAAAATTATGAAATTATCAATTATGAAACATACAAAATAGATTATTTTAATTCTACTAACATACTATTTTGTTCACCCAAACTGCCACATACTCCACTTTAAACTATGTTGCTTACCAGGCCAGTGAATAATCTGATTAAGTAGACTTAATAATATATCTAACTTCATCTACCTTATCTCCTTCTATCATGGTTTCAAAACTACATTCCCAAATGATGGTGTGCTTAGAGCAGTCCCAAAGACTGCTGTTGTATTTTACAGCTTCATGCCTTTTCTTGCTATCCCATAGCCTTGTGTATTTGTCAGCTGGAGCTATCATAATAAATGCCACTGGCCAATGACCTAACAGAGAAATTGTATTTTCTTTCACTTCTGAAGCCTGGGTATCCAAGCTCAGGTGCCCTGGCCTTGGGTTCCTGTGATCTCTTCTCCTCTTGCTGTGTCCTTGGGCTTTCCTCCGAGCCCTTGAAAGTACATTTAGTGTCTTTTAGGATACTATACTCTCTCCTTCCCTAAACACATCTGTGGGCTTGGGTAAAGGCTAACCCGAAGTCCTCATTGTAATATGACTACCTCTTACATTCCCCATCTTTGAATGTAGTCACAGTCTATGTTGCTGAAGCATTCTGTAGCACCTTGAAATTTCATTTATAATCTGGTTACTTCCCTCAAAAATAACTATGAGGAAACTCGAATCCCTTATATACGCAAGGCCCTCCCTAGGCCCCCTCTATCATCTTGCTTCTGGATATAGGAATGGATTTTCCCTGAAGACAAACTTTCTGGATTTTGGTTTCTACTCACAGATTTCCTGAGCATGGATGTCTGTGGTTATCAATCAATTTAAGGCTGATTTCTATCTCAATGTTACCTTGCAGTCTACCCCTTCCTATTGACTTCCCTCCTCTTCTCTCCTTTACCTCTACTCCTGTGATTCCTAAACTTTAACACATATAGGTCAGGTCAACCCAAGTAGATTTAGAAAACCTATAATGGGTTCGTAATTTGCTACAAAATAATGGAGAAAATGAAAAATCATGCCACTTGAAACTTCGGAAAAGATTGGCACCAACAAGAAAAGCTCTTCAGGGAAGCTTCTGTGGCCTCGTTGTTTATTTATAAATAGAAGTTTTGAGCATCCATTATTGTGGGGTTTAGGACCCAGAAGTTCCAGGAGCAGAGTCTTACTGATCTTTACAAGAGTGTTTACTCAACATCTGCAAAGTGGGGTGGAAACTCAAGACCACAAAGCCTGAAATTGTCTTTCATTCTAGAGCAAGAGGAATTCAGAGTTCATGAAGCAAGCAACCCAGGAGAGGAAAGACACAGAGGATAAAAGGGGCCAGCCTTTGTGAGGAATGGGAGAGGCTGCCCAGGCTGGCAGTGATGGTGATCAAATACACAGCAAAAGGATGGCTGGGAGGACTGAGCTTGAAGCTGATCGAATCCTTGAGAAGCGAATCCTCTAGCCTGGCAAGCTTCACATAGGCCTCTGTCTTTATGAGCTCATCAGGTACACAAGGAAGGAAGAAAAGAAAAGGAAGGAAGGAAGGAAGGAAGGAAGGAAGGAAGGAAGGAAGGAAGGAAGGAAGAAAGAAAGAGAGAGACAGAGAGAGAGAGAGAGAGAGAGAGAGAGAGAGAGAAAGGAAAGAAGAAGGCAAGCAAGCAAGCAAAACTCCTCTCATTGACCAACTGGAACTGGGGCAACCCAACTGGCATGGTGGGGGTCCCTTTTTTTAAATATGTAATTAATTTTTATTTTCATTGGTATTTTGTCCACATTCATGTCTGTGTGAAGGTGTCAGAAGCCCTGGAACTGGAGTTACAGACAGTTGTGTGTCGTCATGTGGGTGCGGGGAATTGAACCCCAGACATCTAGAAGAGTAGCCAGTGCTCTTAACTGCTAAGCAGCCTATCCAGCCCCAGAATCATTTCTTACATAGAGCCCATAGGACAAGGTGGGAATCAGAGGTAAGCACAAAAGCTTGGCATCCAAGAGCCTCAGAAAAAAAATTCTGAGGAAGAAATCAGACATTGTCAAAGTCATATTATAAAGCAGCTGTCATGCAAACATAACAAACAAACAACAACAACAACAAATCTAAGTAAATGCCTGCGATGACTATCCACACGTACCACAACCAGCTTATGCAAGCAGAACAATTAAAGCCATATGTCCCTGCTACTCCCACCTGAATGAACTCTCTGAGGTTGTTCCAAAGATGCAAAATACAGTTCAGCTCACTTTTTTTAAACAACATTTTAAATTTTATTTATGTGTATATGTGTTTGGGTTTCATTTATGCCTTGGGCCCCCAGTGCTTGTGGAGGCCTGAAGAAGGAACTGGATCCCTTGAGACTGAAGCTGCAGACAGTTGTGAGCCACCCTGTGGGTACAGAGGATGGAACCTGAAAGAGCAGCCAGTGTTCTTAACCACTGGACCATCTCTCCAGCCCCTCAAGCACTTTTTAAATCTATATTTAAAGAGGCAAAGATAATCTGATATGTGTCGTATAAATATTTAATCCTTTTGTACAACCCCTAGTGCTAAGCAGGTTCTTAGTACATAAGAGACACAAACCATATATTCAATAAATAAACATCCACAAATATATAGAAGCACAAGTACATATATTTATATAAGATATTTGTATATAAAATTGTATAGTTATAAATGTACACTGTAGTGGCTATTCCTGGTTGTCAACTTGACTACATCTGAAATGAATTACAATCCAGAATTAGAAGGCTCACCTGTGGCCCTAATCTGGAGGCTGAGAGATACAAGTTTCTGACCTGAATCTTGGCATGGAGACCTTGAGGAATAGTGGCTACGAATCCCATAGGATTAACATAGAAAGCTCTGAGTTCAAGGTCATCCGGGGTTAAAGGTGTGGTGGCACACACCTTTAACCTGGGCCACACTTTTTGCTGGAGACGTATATAAGGACATTGGAAGAAGGAAGGCTCTCTCTGCTTCACCTGCTTGCCTTGTGGGACTGAGCAATTGCTGGATCCTTGGACTTCCATTCACAGCTGCTGCCTCGACTGTTGTTGGGAGTTGATTGTTGGGAGTTGATTGTTGGGAGTTGGACTACAAACTGTAAGTCATCAATAAATCCCTTTACTACATAGAGACTAAGTTCTGTGACTCTAGAAGAACCCTAACTAAGACATACACATATCTTGAATATTTGTTTCCTCAGCTATTTCAGATTTATTCAGTACTTTTAAATAATTAATCACCTAAACATATTCATAAAACAGTCTTGAAACTTAAGACAATTAAATATGCAATATACTCTGTGATCCCTTCAAAACCCACTAAGCCAATTTTCTTTTTGGCACGGAACACCCTATTATAGAATATAAGATTAAATTTCCAATTGCTTTGGGTTTTCTGCTCAGCTGCAATTAACTTTGAGGCTCATTCTCACAGGACATGTTTTTCTCAAATCCCTCAGATACCAACTAAGTACAGAAGCAGCATTATTCATTCCTGAGGTCATCTAAGATACTGGTTTTCTTTGTAATCATTAAATATAGTTATTAGCAGATACCACCTTTAGAATGTGGGGGTGAAAGACAGAAAACACACAAAACTCACTTCCAAATGTGTCTAATGTATTTAGAAGAAAATATCCAACTCAGTTTCTTGTAAAAGATGATGCCAGCAGCCAGTAATATATATCTGTAAACAACATTGCAGGAAATAAGCTGTGTCTTTATCTAAGGAATTTGCACTGTGTGACTGTAATAAAGTCGGCTGTTCCTGAAGGAGATTTTCAAAGTCAGAGCTCTAAGCATCCACAAGGTACCAATACATCCAGAGCAATCCTAGGAGCCAGGCTCCAGTGAGAATGAAACTGGAATTTGCCTGCCTCTGCTACAACATGGTAGCTTTGGTCTTACAGACTTACCCTAGTTAGAAGCACTCAAAGGACTATAAAGCATGCAAACTTTATGCAAGGGGTCCTCAGACCCAAACAACTATTAGATGGATATCATCTTTATGGCTTTCACAGAACTATTGGTGGAGATGTGGCACCACCTATTTAAAGAATAACAATAAAAAATGAGCTGGGAGTGGGATGGGCTTAGGGTGGAGGTGGGGAACACACATTTAATCACAGTAGTTGGGAGGCAGAGGCAGGAGGACCTGTATGAGTTCAAGGCCAGCCTGGTCTACAGAGTGAGTTGCAGGACAGCCAGGGCTACAAAGAGTAACATGTCTTGGAAAACACACACACACACACACACACACACACGGGGGGGGGGGGGGGGGAAGCAAGAGGAAAAATGATGAGCTGTACATCAGCTGTTCAAGGTGTCTTTGAGTTTGGGGTCTGTCTTAGTTTGTTCCTACTGCTATAACATAATACTATGAACAACAGAAATTTGCTAACCATACTTATATATACATACATACATACATACATACATACACACAAATATGCATACATACATACATATATATATACTCATGTATACATATATATAATGTATATATATTAAACAGTGTAAAATGAGGATGAGGGTTTGAAGGTGGCATGTATACATGTATATGTGTATACACATATTCCATTAGGACAAGGATACATTGTCTACAGTAGCTGGAATGAGAGATACTAGTAGGGAAATAGACAAAAATTGTTAGTATACAAAAGGTGAGTTAGAGGCTGAGCCTCAAAGGCCAACTCCAAAGTAAACAAAGGGGCTGTATAAGAAAGAAGGCATAAGATCAAAGCTGGCAGAGCATACGGAAGAGCTAGAGCAGCCTGATGCCTTGTTTTTGAGATGTCTTCCTTTTCTTGTGTTTCCATGCTTGAATAATGATGCTACGTCCTTCGTATTACATTAGAGCCCAAAGCTAGATCACCTAGCTCCTCATCTCAGCTCCTGTTCCACCTTTAAACCTCACCGTCCTCACTGTACTGAGTTTAATATAGTTTCTAAGTGTTCGCAGAATGAAGTCATGAGTGAGAGAAAGGATGGGGTCTCATTTCCTCCTCTTCCTTTGCTTGTCCCCTATGCTCACACTGCCCTGCTTTTCTATTTTATCTTCTGTGTTATTTTCTTTTCCCTTCAGTCCACGCTTCAGAAGTCCCCAAGCACAGGTACCAACCATGTTATCACTTGTCAAATTAAAACTAGAAGTTCATGAGTTCTTACCAAAAAAAAAATGTGGGCAGCGGGCTAAAGAGATGGCTCAGCAGCCAAGAATGCATATAGTTCTTACAGAGGACCTGGATTCAGTTCTCAGCGCCCACATCAGGTGGCTTTACCACCACCTATAACTCCAGCTCCAGAGCATCCAGCGCCTCTTTTGGTTTCTACGGGTACTGCATGCATACATGCATATACACATACATGTATACATTTGAAAGAAAATAAATAAAAGCTTTATTTAGCAGGACTTTTCTAGGACACGGTTCTAGCTCACCTTTACAACTTGACTACCTCTCTTGATATGCCCAATCTCATTAGCATCCTCTTTCACTACTTTTGAAGTTTTGCCACCATTTATTAAGAAAATTAGATATGTGGAAGCATACATAGTTAAATTGGTCCTATCATATGACATTTTCCATTTCCTTATCTGTGTTTTCCTTCCCTCTTTTCTTCCTTCCTTTCTTCCTTCCTTCTTCCCTCCTTTCTTTCTTCTTTCCTTCCTTCCTTTCTTCCTTCCTTCCTTCCTTCCTTTCTTCCTTTCTTCCTTTCTTCCTTTCTTCCTTCCTTCCTTTCTTTCTCTTTCTTTCTTTCTTTCTTTCTTTCTTTCTTT
>JADRCD010204800.1:13059-30318 GCA_019843815.1 Montemys delectorum | reverse complement strand
TCTCTCTCTCTCTCTCTCTCTCTCTTTCTTTCTTTCTTTCTTTCTTTCTTTCTTTCTTAAAGCACAACATGTTACTGTGTTACTCAAGCCAGCCTAAAACTTACTGTGTAGCCAGGCTGGTCTCAAATTCTCGATTCCCTGCCTCTGTTTCCTAAATGCTGGGATTATAGGCATGCACCACCATGTCTAACTCTGCCTGCTTTTCCAAGAGCCTTTACCCTGCCCACTGCCTACCACGCCGTCTCTTTCTGATAAAATTCCACACCTTCAGGAAGGCTCAATTCCTAAGCTTCTCTTTAAGGCTAAGGGCCGAGTTTCTCCGTCCTCCATCTCTGCATCCTTCCGAGTGTCTCACATAGCTTATTAAATTGTCTACTGGATAGTGGTCGGATGGACCCCACACCATCGCATTGCACTGTTGGGGAGCATGAAGTATCTCGACGGCTGAAACCACCCTTTCCAGGCGTGAAGACCACCTTTTAATGGGAGCAGTGAGGCGTAAGGTTGGCAGCAGGCTAAGAGAAGGGGAAAGCCTCATTCCCTTGCCATGAATCTGTGTGTGACCTCATGCGGAAGCACTCACTTCCAAGGAGCTAGGATCACTCTCCTGGAATTCCTCCAAGTCAGGCGAGCCCAAGGAAAAGGTGAAGCTCCACTCCCTTACCTCACAGGATCTCTGGTCACCTGCCAACTTTTGAAGTCGGCAAAAGCTAGTTAGAGCCAACAAGCTCAAATCTGAAGCCCCGGAGTTATGAAAAAACCAAGGAAAGGACACATTTGTCCCTAGAAATTAGAGACAGAAGAGAAGAGAGGGAAGAGGATACAGAACTACCAGAGAAAAGCTGGGAGGAGGGAAAAGTTGGACAAAATTGCATATTTCAAACCCTTAATTCCAAGGCCAACCTTCTGTGTAGAACAAGAGACGTGTTCGATGAAATCCCCATTCCAAGTTCGGATCTGCACTGTGTTCATTGAAGTCTCCAGAAAGGAGTGCAGAGGGTTGGGGGGTGAGGGAGACACATATGTGTTACAGATGCCACAAAGCTGATTGACTCATTGGAATGTCCATGGTGGTGGAACTGCTGTGGTTGTGGATGGAGAGTTGGAATATTGCAGATCCAGAGTCAAATCCTCTTAGGCTCTCTTTAGCTCCCGTAACGGCCATTCCTGGCCCACCTCTATGTTTGATCTCATGTCCCTGTAATTACCAGGTAAATCCTAGACTATATGAGAAGACCACCCTAAAGGATGGCTTTCAACACCCTAAAGGATGACTGAAAACAGCATCAGGAAGCATCTGAGAGCTCTTGTGGGGGGTTGGGGTGGGAGGGTATCCCTGCTTTGCCTTGATCCACCTACTGATATTTTCACCAAAATATTTGAAAAGTACCTTGCTTCATAACTTTTTTCCATTCTGTAACTCTTAAAAAAAACTTCATGCAACCATCACCACACTGAAATGTGATATTTGGGTAACCTGAGCGTGTATTCCTGGACCCTGGTATTTGACCCCAGCATGAACTCTTACTCCCTTGGATTAGAAAGCTGGCTTTGTGTCCACAGTTAGTTCACAGGGCTTTCTCATCCTATAGTAAATGAACCTCTCAGGATCCCTTCAGTTTGCTTTGTGTGTGGTTTGAGGAAGGACACCAGTCCATAGTCCCCATCCCTGACTAGCACAGGTCTCCTGCCCAAGTGGACCCAGGCAGCCTCACTACCCACCCAATTATAAACTTCCAAATGGATGCAAGTGCCACCATGGGAAGACTCACAGAACAGCTAGCCTGTGGTGCCTCCTCTTGGGGACCTTTCCTGGAAAGGAAAGCAGAAAATCCTAATGAACGATGGAAATCTTTTTTTTTTTATTGTGAATCTTTGCATGTAATGACTCTCAAGGCCTTCCCCTATAACTTTGTCCTGAACTGACTTAAAAGACGCCCCTAGGAGACAGAGTAGCTGAGAGATGGGTGTGGTGGCCTTGAGCTTGCTATGCAGTGACCCTCAGGATTTGTGGCCTATCTTGAGGCTACACAACTACTGTTAGGAGTCAGCACTTGCTTGTAAAAGCACAGCTCTGAGCTTTGAAAGTGGCTTGTCCCTTGTTCTTTGTTTCACCTTTGAACTTCAGAAGGGAAAGGAATGTTTTTGTGAATTTCCTGCAAGGCGTATAACACCACCACATTCCTTTGCAATCACCTCACTTTCTTGACTTGTGAGCTATGGGAACTTCACCTAAAGAAACAGAATCAACTGCCATCTACTAAAAACTGCCACCAAGGAGTGCCAACTCCCCTCAGAATTTCACTTCCAGAGGTTCTCCTTTGTGGTCCAGGGCATGCCTGAAATGGATGCAGATATCGGAAGTTCTCAGGGTCCTTTCTCAGTATGAGCATCCTTGAAGACATGACCCATGTTTCCTCCTAGCCCAGGAAGTCTGTGTGCCTAACAAATGTCGACCATTTAGTTGGTTGCTAAGAGGTTCTAAGAGATCTGCCGAACACAGATAGCCTTTTATGAAGCCAAGTACTCGTTGATCCCATCTGACTTCAAAGGCTGGAGGAGCTAGGGTAGGGGCAGGGGGCACCTTGGTAATTCTTAGTTGATTAGTGAGAGGATCCTCGACTCCCACATTATCTCCCCTTGTTCCACCAGAGCTTCAGTGTAAACACTGCGCATTTCTATGTGCTTTTTGTGTACTGTGTGTGTGTGGGGGGGGGGGGGGTGAAGTAGATTGTTGTACCAGCAGTGCTGGGCATGGAGCTGGAGCAGAACAGGCTAGCGATGTACTTCTGAGCTATCTTCCCAGATCTTTTTCTGTAAGGCATTTGCCCTGGAAAGCTGAGATTTCCGTCATCACAGAGAGGATAACTAAACTCTGTATACTTAATAAGAATGTATGTATCTCCTATGTGACAAGCACGTGCAAGTTCTTGGGGATAAGAGCCTCTCCCATATGCCTTGAGTTTATAAACGTAAAAGCCCAAGACTTAGTGGTGTGTATCTCGGCCCTGCTGCTTCCCAGATGTGTGACTTAAGGCAGGTTAGTGAACGTCTCTGGATTTGTCACCCACAAGCAAAATAAAGATAACTCCCATTCTCAAGATGCCTGTGAGAGTTTAGAAAATACCTGGATTTTGCACAGACTTTCACACATGCTCACGACTTGACGAGAGACACTGTCATGACTGCTCTCCCTCTTCTGGATGGATTACTGTTACTATAATGACCTTTGAAGCAAGTCCCTGAGAAGTTTGCAGTGGTTAATGCCCTGGGTTAAAGTGTACTTTCTCAGAACAGCTGTCCCGTCATCCGACTGGGCTCTAAAGGACCTTTCAAAAGAATTTTGCACTTGATGGAAAATTCTGATGAAGGCTCCTGGACACTGGGCATGAGGCAGGTTCTGAGGGCAGAGGCTGAGGAGATGCTCCCAGAAGGTGTTGTTTTCAGGCCCTGAGGAAAGCTGTTAACTGCACCACCACCACCACCCCCCCCCCCCACATCCTACAAGCATCACATGAACAAGTACTGTTAGGAGCAGGCAAGAGGCCTTCTGAGTCCCAGCAGTGGGCAGAGTGGGAAGAGCAGCCTAGTGTCCTACTGCTCCAGTCTCCCTCCCTTTCTCTACTTAAAGAGAGAACTGTGTAGAAGCGCCATTTGAGGTCAAAACACAGAAGCTTTTAAGACGTTGCTTTTCTGCAAATCCTTGAACAAATGTTAACTCATTTATCATCTCCTCACCTCTGAGAGTGGAGGAAGCAGGGCCTGAGTAGAGGTGGGAATGTCATAATCCCATCTGTAAATTACAGTGCCAGCAGCGTTCATTAACAGACCTGGCTGAGACTTCAGGAAGCTGAATGCTCACTCATCTCTGCCACAGGATTCCCTCCAAAGTTGTTTGCACAGAATGGGGTGGAGGTGGGGGGGACCATTAATGTGTTGTACCAAAGGCGGGGCCTGCTCCGGAGCCTCTGGTCTCTCTCTCTCCCCGGTGTTGACCTGTGGCTGCACCTGCACGGCGCATTAGTTAAAAAGAAGGCAATGTATAAATGAGATATTTTATTGTAGGAAGGAGAAAGTAGGCCGGTCAAGTAGAGAGAAGGAAAGGAGAGGAAAAAAGCAAGAAGGCAAGAGAAGAGAACAAAGAGCAGGAAAGAGGGGAGAGAGAGAGCAAGAGGAGGGAGGAAGAGCAAAAGTGTGAGAGAGAGAGGAGGGGGCAAACCTCCCCTTATATTGTATGGGGTGTGGCATGTCTGGCTTGTGGTCAGATGGACTGGGGATAGGGACCAGCTAGAATGCTGGGAGCTTGGGGCATTGTCTGCCTGATAGAGCACACATCTCCTTCGGGGGCAGCTGTGAGGGGTTGTGACTGAAACAGGAACCAAAGCCTCAGGAGTTATGGCCAAGCTCCTTCCACCCCCTGCAAACAGAAATTGCCCACAGGGGTCTAGGGCTCAAAGCCAAATACTCTACTGGGCCTAAGTTACCTGAGCAGACCACTGCCCCACACTGCCCCACATTAATGCTGCCCTGCTGTAAGCCAGTTGGCCATTTTGTGCCTCAAAAGATAAAGGAGGAAGGAGGCAGGAGAGAAGGAGAAAGGAGGGGAGAGGAGAGGGAGGAAGGAGTGAAAAGGAGGAAGAGGGAGAGGTAGGAGGAGTATGAGGAGAATTCCCTTTTTCAGATTTATTATGAACTATTAAACAGTTTCAAGTGGGGGAAATGCTGATTAAAAGATGCTCACCAACCACAGACATTTGAAAGCAGAATTCCAACGATCTCTACTGTTTCTGGTTGAATTAAAGCATGCACAGAAAGTTGTGCAACTGAAAGTCCGCCCAAACAACGAAGACAGTGATTGATGACCAGGACAGGACTCAAAAGTAGAAACAGGAGGTTGAGTAACCCCTGCACAGGACTGCCTACATGAGACCACATTTACAGCTCGTTACAAAGGGCATGGGAAAGAGAACTCAAATGCTTGAGAAAATCTTTGGTTCCTTTGCTAGGAAGCCCTAGGTAGATTCTCTGCCCCGAGTAGGTGCCCCTTGCTCTCTTTCCATGAAACACACAGAGTACACTAACCTCCTGCCCTTTAGACTTTGCCTCACGATTTTCCTGCTGTCCTGGACAGGTTAGAAATAAGCAAGGCTCCCCAACTCCTCCCTTGTTTCTGTCTGTTCAACCTATCTTTCCTTAAACCCCTTGCCATTTTAGAACAGTTAGTGTGATAACTGGGCGAAAACAGTCTCACAAGCATGAGGGATGTGTATTTAAGATAAAGCCGAAAGTCATATGGCCCCTCCGTAATCGTGTCTTTTACTAGTTGGAAGGTCAGTGATAAACTTCTGTCTGCTGGAATCCAATAAGTCACCTTTCACCCTGCCCCAGGTAGAAGTGAGTCTAGAAAACTCACATACACACTCCCTCCCTCTCCCCGTCCCCCCTCTCTGCCCCTCCCTCTCCCTCCCTCTGTCTCTCTCTCATTCCTGCTTCTGTTTGTACTTTGCACAAGATGTGCAAAGAGAGAAAAAAAACCACATCACTCTCGTTAAGGAACCTACTCCCTGCTGAGCATCCTCACATTTAATGTGACCGAAGCGAGGAGCGTGAATGTCAGGCCCCATTAGTCTGCCCCTCAGAGCCACCCCTGGAAGCCACTTCAGAGGCCATAGCAAAAGGTAAGGTTGCTATCATTGACCATCTTTCTTCTTAAATGAAAATTTCCCACCCTGGACAGTCAAGAGAGCTAATAATAATTTATCTTTTTTTTTAGAAAATATGAGCGCTCAACAATCTTGTTGCTATGGCAGTGTCGGGTGAGATTTCACTTCTTCTGAATTAGAAACCATCATAGGAAAAACAAGCTAAATATCCAAGATTTTGTAGTTCCTTGAGACGTAAAGGTAGGGATTGGGGACTTAAAGGTCATGGATCATTCTAACAACATAAATTCCGAATTGTTCTAATTCATATATTTCAAATTTGCATCAATCTGTTGTTAAACAATTATTGGATGCTTGAGGGAAGTTTGATTTTTTTTTTTTTTTAAATAAGTTACTGACTCACCAGGCATAGTAGCACACACCTTTAACCTTAGCATTTGGGAGGCAAAGGCGGGTTGATCTCTGTGAGTTCGAGGCCAGCCTTGTCTCCAGAGTGAAGTTCACAACTATGTAGAGAGACTGTCTCAAAAACAAACAAACAAATAAATAAATAAATAAATAATGTAAATTACTGTGGACTTTTGAAATTGCAAAGTGGACTAGAGAGATGGCTCAGCAGTTCTTCCAGAGGACCTGAGTTCTATTCCTAGCACCTACATGGTGGCTCACGACTCCTTAAACTCTAGTCCCAGGATATCTGATACCCGCTTCTGGCCTCTGTGGACACAGCAAGCGTGTGGTGCATCAATATGCTGGCAAAACTCTCATATACATAAACATACATTAAGAGATAAATTAAAATCTCAAAAATTGTTCAAGAAAAAGAAAAAGAAGGTAAGTTTAGCCAAAACTAAGGGAGTCCTTGGATACCAAATGCCTGGGCTGCCGCATGCCAGTAGCACATTAGGTTTCAATATGGCCAAAATGATTGTTTCCACAGTGTTCCAGCTGCTGTGCCCCACCCCACTACCGTGTCTCTGTCCATCCACCTACCCCTACTTCTTCAGGATGGCGAGGACTAGAAGATGCTGATCTCATGTGTCCACCAAGCATGTTACTCATGAATGCCCCGCCCCCCTCAGTTCCCACACACTCTCATACTTTCTGTGAAAGGATACATTATGTATATTTTTTTAGCCAACACCCAAAATGCTACAAGGCAATGGCTTCCCCAAGGGTCAAAAGATCCACAAAATGCTCTCAAAGGACCAAGAGGTCAGACCGAAAGAGAAAAAAGCTACTCTTCGAAGTGGACGGCACTCAAACCATTTTAGATATGGAGTCCTTCCTTCCTTGGTGTTGCCTAGGAAACCCCCTTTATCCCTGACTCGGACAGGGGACCCGTCCTTGGTTAAGAACAGAGCTCACAAAGACAACCCTTCTGATATCCTTGTTGATAGACACCAGCCCACATCTATATCAGAACCTGATCCTGGAGCTGCTAAATCCATCCTAAAACTTGCATTCGTTTCACTTCTGGGACAGAGAAGATTGCAATGGAAGATCATTTGGCTCCTCTAAAAATAACAGCTTTATGGTGCTTTCCTAGAAGTCTAGACTAGCAAACTGACCAGTTCTCCAAAGGGGGGAAAAAAAAAGAAAGAAAGATTTTTCTATTTATGCCTTAAAAGATATTTATCTATATTAACTATACTGTCTTTTGAACAAAGAGAACAGTTTCACCTTTTCTGTAATGGTAAGCATCATTACTATTTTAAAAGATAATCATGTTCACCCACTGCCAGATGACTGTCCCCTCTGTATCTTTTTAAAAAGCATTTTCTTTCAAAAAGAAAGCTATGGAGTCTGGGGACAGACAGAGTAAGCCACATCTCCTCTTCCACCCCTTTTTTTCTGGCTGGCCTGGGGACTTACACTTTGTTTTCTACAATTCTATCAAGTTTGAAACAAACAAGCAAGAAGGTGTATTTCTGGGGAACAAAGCACAACATGAAAGAGAAAATGGCTGAGGGGTTAGTGTTTGAAAATCCAATAGGTCAGCATTTGGCTCAAAGGGAGCTAGGGAAAGGAGGGCTCTACCTCTCAGGTTTTCTCTTTCAAGCCTCACTTCTGTTCCCTGGTATCAAGATACACAGTAGACATTTGTCACCAGCAGCTCTTCGGAGTTTCCAGTGTTCCTTCCTCCCAGGGTCCAGAAGGGGATTTTGACCATGTAAGAATCAGATTTTTTTTTTTTTTTTTTGCAAATCTGCAGAATTTTTGTACATTGTTTATCAGGCACTGGAGAGGCTGTAAAGGCAGACTTTGGGAAACAGTTCCAACAGTTCATAAATCAGACCTAAATGAATAGGGTGGGCTCCTCTTTCTGACAGTCCCCCGAACCTCTCCTCTTATGATCTCTTTACTAGGGCAAAATGTTATGTGAATAAGAACTGGAGGTCTAATGGAGTCAGGGTGGTTTGGGTCACTCAATGTAATTTGTTTTTTCTGGCCACATCATGAAAGAGAATTGCGTTCCGCTCTCTGTTACATTTATATGATACCATCTCTTTTGATATTGTCAGGGGTTTTATGCCAGGCTGCATAGCACTGCTGATAACAAAATTCTTTGGGGAAAAAAAAATCTGTTTTTTTTTTTTAAGCCATTTTTCACACATCAAATAACAGCAGCTGTAATCAGCTGGAGTGTGTTCTTGACTGGCCAGAGAGAGTAAAATGTGCTTTTCGTATGCAATTTCTAGGAAGCCCTGGAAACATAATACAATGTACTCTAACCCCCTCTGCTCTGGAACTGACAGACCTACGTGACTCTTTTTAAAAGCTACTTTTTGGCATACTAACTGAAGAGCAGCATCATATAAAGATTCTAAAGGGTGACCTAGACGTTTGTTTTTGGCTTAATGTATTATCAGTGGTCAGAGCACAACGATTGGTTCTCAGTGAAAGAAAGCTGGTTTTGGTGTATTTGTTTTGTTTTGTTTTAGTTGTTGTTGTTTAGTTTGGTTTTGGTTTTTCGAGACAGGATTTCTCTATGTATCCCTGGCTATCTTGGAACTCCTCACTCTATAGACCACACTGGCCTCAGACTCACAGAGATCTGTCTGCCTTCCCAGGGCTGGGTGCTGGGATCAAAGGTGTGCCTCAGTGTTCTTAACCCTAGGGAGGACATAAAACCAGAATGGATGGACCGTAGCACAGTCTGGAGTTGCAATCAGGCAAATACCACAGAGACGATCAGAGCCAAGCTTTGAAGTACAACCAGCTCCCCAATGCCAACTAGGAGAATGGTATTTCCTACCTGCACCATGGCAGAAAAGCCTCACCAAAGCTGGAATACAAGTTAATGACTAGTAAGATGCCCAAGTTCTGGTGTCTGGGTCCACAGTCTTAACTAACATTGGTCAGTGTTTTTAACTTGACATTGAGCTTGAAATCACATCACTTCCTTAAGGAGCAATTACCAGATCCTACCTACTACACAGGGAGTCCTACTCTCCCAGGACAATAGATACAAATTATCCAATATTATGAAGGAAGATTTGAGCTGCCTATTCACGCCATACTTGAATATTAAGAAGGGAGGGCCATACAATGGACTCTCCATGGTATATGCCCGTCTGCCACATCAACACTCTTTATATAATCTAGATTTACCATAGGTCAAGATGTTTGGGGTTGATCTAGGTTATCAAGAGATTCAAACCGGATTTAGCTACATGGTATACTAGTGACCAGAACCCATGCTTCCTGGCAGAGAAATATTTGATTCCCTTAATGACTTTCAGTATATTTCTCTGGAATCTTACTCCCTGAGACCCACCTCATCTTGTCTGAGGAAGCTTCATACTGCTCTTGGCCTCTCGTGTGATAAAACAGAACCATCTGTTCACATTATAGTTTTAAGGCAAATTCAGCATCTTGGAGCCTTGTTGTGTGATTTATTTGGCCCTTAGGGGGCTTCTCCTGAAAGTGCTGAAATGCCACACTGACATTTCCCTTTCGGACTTTCAGCCATTGACACTTCAAGTAGGATTTATTTATGACTAGAGGGTTTCTCCCATTAAAACACCCTGTGTGACACCTCCACCTGCTGTGGAATCTATCAGCTAACAGGAAGAAAGGAAGAGAGAAGGAACAGGGAGGAGCCCCAAGGCCATGCCACACCCTAAGGAGCGCAAATCCTACCAGGGAGAACTTTCAAATGAATCCATCTACTTTAGCTTGTCTACCTGGAAACATCCTCAGAAGAGACACTGAAACAGGAGAGCCACACACAAGGTTTCAGGGGAGAGGTCTCTCAAGCAGCAGCTGGAAGCACTTTGTAACAGTTCAGGCGCTACACTTACAGATGTAACCTGGCTACTCTTGTTTCCAGTTGTCACTATCAAATAACTCAAGCTCTGAAGGCTTTCCGGGCTCTCCAGTGGAAGACCAAAGAACCAGCAAATCTTTCATTCCATCCACAAACTTGATAAAATGGGAAGTGATATACAAATAATGCCATTAGTATGCAGCTGTTGGCTTTGGTTGCCCCCCACCCCTATCCACATGTCCATTATGACTAACATAATGCGAGCACTCATTTACAACAAAGCCCTTGCAGTTCTGCAGGTCCTTGTCCTAACAAGATGCCAGGCTCCCAAAGATATATGGTGATGGCTTTGAAGATACCACCAAGTAGACAAAGGTCCTCTGTCTCCTCCTCCTCCTCCTCCTCCTCCTCCTCCTCCTCCTCCTCCTCCTCCTCCTCCTCCTCCTCCTCCTCCTCCTCCTCTTCCTTCTCCTCCTCCTTCTTGTTCCACTACTTCACATCTCAAAGACCAGGCCTCTGTAAACTAAGCCTGTATTCCTCATCTGTTCTAGGTCGACAAGCCCTGACTAATCAAAATTCCAGCAAAGCAAGATGGAGACTCTGCCCTGCTCATCTGTGAGTTAACAGAGCACTGGACCTACAGGGCAAAGGATAGTGGGGCCCTGTCAGGAAACATTATTCTTGAAGATGAGATGTACAAAAGAAAGAGCCACTGGGCACAAGTTTCTGCACTGCTTAGCATCTAGCCTTGACCATGATTGATGGAATTCTTACAGAACCACGGTAGTTCTTTGACCCTTAGTTCTTATCTATACACACACAAAATTAAGCAGAAAGCTTCCATGGTTAAGAAGTGATGACAGACACTCTCCATTTACAGTTTTTATTATGAAGGGAAATGATTTAGCAACTTCAAAACCAAAATGTATTCACTCAATTAGAAATTGGAGTAGACTCCAGCGAGTAAGATCAATGAATATTATGAGAGCCAAGCCCCTAGTGTTGTAAATAACACTTCTTCTTGGGACTCTACGCACTCTATCAGAAAAGATCATGGCTGTTGATTTGGAGTCAGCTTTAAGAAATCCATAATACCTGAGCGAGTTTCCCTTAAAACCCAAAACTCTCTTCATCAGTAGTGATCCAGTCTCTCCTATACTTTTGCAGGAACCCATTTCGAGACTCCTGGAGTCCTTGTCTGCCTTATGAGGTATGGTGAGTCAGCAGAGAAGAGGGAAACTGCCTGTAACTTCTCAGGGCAGCATTTTAAGTCATCTGCCAAACCCCAGGTTGCCAGCTGGCAAGGAGTGGTACTCTTCCATCCAGTAAGAAGTCACGTATGTGTTGCTGAAGATAGACATAAGTTGTTCCGTTTTAACCTGAATCATCCACATGAATAAACAGTGAAGTGTATTCCCCTGGTAAGGTGGCTGGCAGTGTGAGCCACAAAGTAAATTATGAAAGATTAATTTCCCACTTTGTCCTTCCACCGAGAACACCGTGTCCAACGCTATTCCCAAAGCTTCTCAGACACCCCCTCTTGCCCCTGTTGGCACCCCAACACACACTCTCCTCCCCTAGGTCTTGGATCTAACCTTCCTTATTTGAAAATAAGCTTGTGCTTCAAACGACTTTGACATTTGACTCACTGAACTTCAATATTCACAATTTTTGCCCATCACACATCCACTAAGACTTCTCAATCTTACCAGCACTATGCTGGCTAATAAAAATCCAATAAGACTTCTCACAACTAGAAAGTATATACTCTAACTAAGAGTGGCACCCCAGCTGAGGCTTCTTGTCTGCTCCCAAGGACTGAAGGAGAATGACAAGGGAAATCTCTTATCTTGTGGGGATTAACCTTATATAATACCAAGCCAACTGTAGTTAATTCCTCTCAAGACCATCCAGTGTACTGGATAGAACTGTCTTATAAATCCTGATCTGTGGGAAACAGGATTTAACAGAGTTTCTCACAGTATGGTTCTGGGACAGTCTCTGTGGTTAACACATTCCCAGGTTCTACTCCTAGTTATCTCAAAAAGGTCTTAGGAATCTGCTCTTTTTGTCTCCTTGAGAAAAGGTCTTTCTTGTAGACCAGGCTGGCCTCAAATTTGTGATCCTCCTTAATCAGTTTCCTGAGTCCTGAGATTTCAACCATGTACTACCATACCCAATTAAAAACTTCCATTTCTTCTCCCTCTTCCTCTTCTTCCTTCTTTCCTTCTTTCTTCCTTCCTTGTGTCTTTGTTTCTTTTCTTCTTCCTCCTTCCTTCTTCCTTCACTTCTTCCTCCTTCTCTCCTCCTCCTCCTCCTCCTCCTTCTTCTTCTTCTCTTTCTTCTTCTTCTTCTTCTCCTTCTTCTTCCTTCTCCTCTTCCACCTCCTCCTCCTTTTTCATTTTTTTCAAGACAGAGTTTCTCTGTCTAATAGCCCTAGTCTCCTGAAACTTGCTTCGAAGACCAAGCTGGCCTTGAAGTCATAGATCACCTCCTTGTCTTCTGAGTTCTGGGATTAACAGGCATGCCACCATACCTGCAATAGCCCACTTTTTAATGGTGTTTTCTGGGGATTTAGGGTTTGTTGTTGTTCTTTGGTTGGCTTTTTAGTTCTTTATATATTTCTATACTTTAACCCTCTGTCAAATGTACAGCTAGTAGATTTTCCACCCATTCAGCAGCACCCTCTTCAGTTTATGAACAGTTTCCTTGGCTGAAACTCAGAACCTTTTTTAATTTCACAATGCCTCACCTGTTGATTATTAGTCTTATTTTCTGGGTGACCAGAGTCCTAGTCAAAAAGTCCTTACCTGAGCCTATGTCCTGAAGTATACTCCCTATCTGTTCCTATAGGGCATTCACAGTTTCAGGTCAAAGATCTTTGATCCCTTTGAAATGGATTTGTGTTCAGGGTGAGAAGGAAGGATCAAGTTTCATTCTTCTACATGGTAGATACCCAGTTTCCTCAGCACCATTTATTAAAAATGCTTTTCTCCAATGTGAATGTTTGACATCTTTGTCAAAACTCAGGTAGTTGTAAGTCTGTGGACTTATGTCTGGCTCCTCCAGAGATCTGTTTTTTAACAAGCTTCCCATATGACACATACCAGAACATTTGGAAATCATTTGTTTAGATTTGTTATTCTTAAGTATTACTTTGCCTAGGAATATTTTCTTCTGTAAGGAGATTTTACATACAAATCAACTTATACAATAGATAAGAATGAGATTTTCATAGAGGAGGGGGCTCATGATACTCCATCCCTAGCTGAGCGACTGTTGGCAGATCAGGGCTGAGAAGGGAGAAAGGGTCAGTTTTCTTCCAAAGTGTGAGGCTCATGGTGAGTTGCCCGTGTTCCAGTGGATGGCCCTGATCCATGCACTCTACCCTGCCCCTGGCCTCTCCCTCTCTATTTCTGCTTCCAGGCCACCATGAGGCAAGTAGCTATGCTCTCTCCTACTCTCTGCTATGGTGTTCTGTGGTTAGGAGCAATAGTGCCTGCTAACAGACTATAAAACCTTGCACCAAAATAAGTATTTCCTATTACGGCGTTTTTCTTGGGTATTTTATCACTGCAACAGAACATCAACTAACAGCTCTATTCTGGACATAGTTAAAAATATTTCTTGCTTTAATGAAATGCTTTACTCCCTATGAATCCATTATGCAGGAACAAGCTGATGTTCAGGGAGTGATTTATGCATAGCTCTGGAATTAGTCAGTAGTAAAAGTTGCCCAACATTGTAAATGTGCTTGATGCTACTGAATTATACACTTTTAAACAGAAGGGTAAACTTGATATTGTATATTTTTATTGAGTTGAAAAAAAAGATTTATTCACAAAAGTATTCATGTCATCATTATTTATGGTAATGGGAATTTTAAAATGCTGAGGCTCAACATGGGAGTCGCTGCCACATTACAGTGCCTTGGGAAATGCTCTGACATGCGCAGAAGAGAAAAACAGAAGGATGTAGGACTGTGCAGTTGGCTCCTCATGTCTGTAGGTTTCAATGCTGTGGTTTCATCCAACTTCAGATTAAAAATACACTTCTGGTCAGCCAGTGATGGCACATGCCTTTAATACCAGCTTTTGAGAGGGAAAGGTAGGCAGTTCTCAGAGTTTGAGGCCAGCCTGATCTACAGAGTGAGTTTCAGGACACTCAGGGCTACACAAAGAAAGCCTGCCTTGAAATACTGAAAAGAAAAGAAAGAAAAGAGAAGCGAAAATACAGTTCTGCCCATGATGCATAATTCAGCATACAGTATGGTGGTTATCCCTACAGTATGGTAGATTTGAAAAAAAAATTGTTTCTTGGTTTGCCACTTAGATCACATTTAGATTGTTTCATTATGATAAATAATCTGTAATTATTTAAAGAAGTGGTTCTCAACTTGTGGGTCCTGACCTCTTTGGGTTGAATGATCCTTTCCTGGGGGTCACATATCAAATATCCTGCATATCATATATTTACATTATGATTTATAACAGTAGCAAAATTACAGTTGTGAAGCAGCAATGAAAACACTTTTATGGATGGGGTCACCACAACATGAAGAACTGCATTAGGAAGGCTGAGAACCAATGCTTTCGAATATAGAGAAGGATGTGTGCAGGTGATATGTAAACATTGCACCGTTTATTAGGAGGGATTTGAACATCTAAAGACTTTGGTGATCTCAGGGGCCTTGGAACCAGCTCTCTGCAGATAGAGAGGGGCTTCTGAGTAAAATGCCATCTCAGCTATTTCCCCATCTAGAGCAGTCTAGATGGGACGACATCAGAGTAGATGGGACAACATCAGAGTAGATGGGACGACATCAGAGTATCGCCAGCAATGGAATCTAGAGGAATGGTAGGGTTCTTAACACTTTCTCTAACACATTCTGAAGTTTTCTGAAATTATTATACATTGTTTAATAAGCAAAGAGTCCTAAAAGGAAATAAACAACAATAGCTTTACTGGCTGATCTCCATGAAGTTGCCACTAATTAATAATCAAGGGAGATTCATTTCTAATCCTAAGTAAATTTTTTTTGTTTGTTTGTTTTTTCTGTTTTGTTTTGTTTTCTTTTGTTTTCTGAGACAGAGTTTCTCACTGTCCTGGAACATGCTCTGTAAACCAGGCTGACCCTGAACTCAGAGAGACCCACCTGCCTCTGCCTCCTGAGCACTGGGATTAATGGCAGGTGCCACGACCACCACCACCTGGCTATTCTTAAATATTATTAAATACGGGTGGAACTTGTGAAAAAACGCAAGAATACTAACATTGAACAGACTCCGAGTCTGGGATTGTGTCCAGTCCTCAGCACATCTTGCATCACCATCCTCTGAGGTAACCGTCAGTAACACTCACAATTATACCTGGTTTAAAAGAGACTCTGAGATTTTGTGTAACCTACCCCAAAACAAGACGAGTGAAAACAGAACTCACTCTCAGATAGATGGCCTCTGGAGTGCATGCTCTTAGCCAACCTTCTTCAGCACCTCTGGAAAAAAATACATATATTTGAAAAAAGAAAAAAGACTATTAGCTTTAATAGTCAAGACAGTATTGATGTCTTAGTCACCTGGCACAGGCATGGTGTTTTAAAGCAATAGGAGTATAGCCAGGCATGGTGGAACACCCAGGAGGCGGAGGCAGGAGCATTGCAACGAACCGAAACCAGCTCGAGCTATGTCGTAAGCTCCAAATCAGATTATGTTTTTAAACAAACAAAAGCCAGGTGGTGGTGGTCCACTCCTTTAATCCCAGCACTTGGGGGGCAGAGGCAGACAGACTTATGAGTTTGAGGCCAGCCTGATCTACAGAGTGAGTTCCAGGACAGCCAGGGCTACATAGAGAAACCTTGTCTCGAAAAACAAAACAAAACAACAACAACAACAACAAAAAAAAAACAGCAACAACAACAACAAAAAAAAAAAAACCAAAAAAGACGCTCTGAGTTATCTTTCCATCCTAGGCCCCAGAACCTAAAATTACCTACAGGGCTATGTTCCTTCCTTTTGGAGAGTCTTGGATAAAACCTCTTCCTGTAGCTTTTCAAGTGTACGGAAACTGCACAGCATATTCGTTAACTTGTATCCTCTTCTTCCACCTTTGACCCACTGTGATGGCTCAGCAGTCCCCTGCTTCTGTTTTTTCTTACTCTCTTTTCTGACTTTCCTGTCTCCTCTTGTAAGAACTGTATGACTCAGTTAGCCAGTCTAATTATCTGGGATAACCCGACTCTATCTCCAGAGCCCCCCTTCCATCATATAAAAGCATTAGGGCAAGAACGTCTTTGGGAACAGTAGCTCAGTTTACCTCAGTAAGATACAAAACTTCAGCAAATAGAGTGAATAGTGAAACTCATCTGAACCTGGATGTGCAGAGCCGGCAGGGAAGAGTCTTCAGCAGCTGTCAAATATGCAGAGAATATACTAATGCTCGCTGGATAATTACTTTTGAATCCTTCTGGCTTAAAACCTTATAAATCCTTCTTAAATATGTATTTTCTTAAAGAGTTTGTTAAAACAACTTTTCGGTACTCAAGTCTGTGGAAGTAACCACTAAGATAAATAACACACACACACACACACACACACACACACACACACACACAAATTCAATAGTTCATGAGTTCATTCCTTTCAAGTTGTTATACCTTAGATCTAACGCATGTGCAAAAGATCCCTGTGGTAAAGGCTTGATCCCTCAAGGTGGTGTTTAGAAGGTGGTGGGAACATCAGAAGCTAGAGCCTAGTTGGAGGTTTTTCTTTAATTAATTAATTTATTTATTTATTCTCTCATCTGGACCAAAGTTCCCCCTCCCTCTTCTCCTCCTAGTCTCTTCCCCCACCTCCCTTCTCCCCTAGATCCACTCCTCCTCCATTTCCCTTCAAAAAATAAAAGAAGGAAAGAAAGAAAGAAAGAAAGAAAGAAAGAAAGAAAGAAAGAAAGAAAGAAGGAAGGAAGGAAGGAAGAAAAGGAGAAAGAAAGAGAGAAAGAAAGGTTGAGTAGGCCTTCAAGAGATATCAACCTCATATCAAGGCTGGACAAGGCAACCCAATAGTAGGAAAAATATAAGAGGTATTCCCTTCTCCCACTGTTAAGGGTCCCACAAGCTGTACAACCACAGCATAGATAGATAGATAGATAGATAGATAGATAGATAGATAGATAGATAGATAGATAGATAGATAGGCAATGGATGGATGAGTGGGTGGATGGATGGATGGACAGATAGGACCTAAGTCAGACCCATACAGGCTTCCTGATTGTCGCTTCAGTCTCTGTGAACTTCTATGAGCCCTGGTTAGTTGATTCTGTGAGTCT